>WSXT02122933.1:0-10903 GCA_011762715.2 Neuroterus valhalla | reverse complement strand
CTCTCTCTCTCTCTCTCTCTCTCTCTCTCTCTCTCTCTCTCTCTCTCTCTCTCTCCCCCTCTCTCTCTCTCTCTCTCAAACGGCGGTTTTTGAAAATTACGCAGTAAATATTTTATAAGTTATAAACAATTAGAAGAATGGTTTGGAAGATCAAAAGTATCTTTTCCCCACGATTCTAACGATATCAAAAACTCATTTTTCGAATTTATGCAGTTAACGGTCTGTTCTCAAATCACCGCAGAATAGATTAGCTAAGATTGATTATTGACAATCAAAATGTCGGATGTCCGAGAAATGGGATTCATGAATTCGAAAATTGAATATTATCCTCCTATGTAGATACTTATTTTGAACTTGAATAGTGTCTAACTTTTAATTTTTATTCTAGAATTAATGGAAGAGTCGAAGCTCAGTATGATGCAGAGAAAATCAATCCAAAACGCTGTGGATCGTGGGGAACCCTTGCCCCCACCTAAATCAACAGAACTCAAGAAAACAGCAGACGAACCTGAAGTAAAATTGACATGATATAATTATTGAGTATAAACTTACATCAATTTTCTTCTAGAAATAATCGATTGGACACGATTCATAACAATTGAATGTGATCAAAAGTTGAATCGTTTCAAATTTTTGCCAATGGGGTCAATTGTTCCTTATCGAATTGAATGGGGTAAATGTACTTAAGCACAATAACCCTACAGTCTTGTAAAAGTTTCCCTGCATTCCCTTGTCTTGATATTGTTTCAGAAGGTTTTCGGCTTCTGATACCTTCACCTTTCCTTTTAGAAGTGAGGATGTTAAGATCTAGACCAAGGATTCCAGCTCCTTTGTCGATCATTTCGTAATTCCTGACAATTACCAGGAGATGATCCCTTCTACCATTAGCGACGATGTAGGCCGTACCCGGAATAATTCGGTTACACAGGCATTGTATATTGAGAAGTCCGCGCCCGCCTTCACGGCGCGCAGTGTATAAGCGTGGAATGGATGAGTTGATATGCAAGCTTTTCATCAAATGCATCATCTTGCACGTAGTGATACTAGTGATGCCAAGGGCCTTGAGCTCATTCTTCGTCCATGAAACCACCTCAAGTGAATGAAGTTGAACTCGGACGGCAAGCATGTTAGTCGCAGCTATCTTGTTCAACGCTGACAGATTGGACGACAAAATCTGTTGGAGAAGATGTTTCTATCTGCTTCGGAGAGCCTCCTCTGATGCTACGTCAAAAGTACGGCTCTGAGGCACGACTAGATATTTTTAAGTCCCTCCAGCGCCACGGTGTCCAATAACACTCTTGTCTACAAGCTTAGGGTCAACACATGCAATTCGTTCATGCTTCAGAAGAATCTTCGCATAGTTGTCCGATCCAAAGCTCATACCGGTTTCTCGTGTGTACCCCTCGACGATTCTTAGCGCATTCTCAAGATGAATCTTCCCACATGCATAGGTCTTTATGTTATCCATATAAAATGTATGGGTGACCGTATGCTCACAATCATCAGCTCCACTAAGGAAGTATTCATAAGAATCACATAGTGCAAGGGACAGTAGCAATAGTGTGATGCAAAAGAGGAGAAGCCTCATTGTGTCACCCTGAAGAGACAGTAGATCTGGTTTTCCAAAGGGTCAACAATCTCTCTATGCACACCACCAATATGGATGGACCTTTAAGCCTTCCAACAGACAGATTATGAGTACGTGGAATGTTGAATCGGAAGCTTTCTGCTAATTAATCCAGGCCATCAACAGATTGCGTTGGTAGTCTGCAGCGTCTTTCTAGATACTTGCGTCGATCATCAGTTTCTCCCTATAGCCTGTTGCGCCTATTTTCGATACACTTTGTTCGTAAATCTCACTCCGTACAGGTGCGCCCCAACGCTAGCCATTGTAGGATAGGCATCTCTGACTTCAAAAATGAGATATAGATCCGAGCCAGATGTTGGTGTGTAAGAGTAAACTCCTACAACCAAAAGTTCCTAATACCATCTTGTTTGACAGTGTAGAAGTTCCTAATGCTTTCTCTACCTCATCGACAGTCATTGATGGGCATTCGTCGTCGGACGTTATGAGGGCATCGCACAGCTGCTTGAAACGTATGATGTTCTTATTGCCTTCATTCAATGGGCGCTGCACTTCATAAATCCCCCTCCAAAATGTCTGGACTTCCTCGGACTTGGGTGAGTTTTCCACAAAAACAAAGGAGTTTGCTAGAGAGGCGCGATGCTCTAGCGAAAAACAGTTGATTCTTTCTAATCCATTCCTCCCCATTTTCTATTCTCCTCCTTGCGTCCGACAACACCTGTATTTTTCAACAGTGCAATGCTTAATGGTCAGCAGCTTTGACATTTACAATGTGGGATGATGAATCTACATTTCGTGAGTGAACCTCCGGAACCTTGCTGCAGGAGACTTCCCGTATTTGATGTTACCAATCACTCACTGCATACGGGGCGCGCTCTGTCTAGCTCAGCCAATCTTCTTGTTTAGTTGAAGGGTGGAAATTCAAAAACGTATGAGAGACATTTCAAGAAGGGTCATTTTCGTATTCAAATAGGTAAGAAATTGACCCTCTTTGAAATGGCTCTCATAAGTTTTTGAATTTTATTTATATTTCGAGCCTCATTCTCAAGATTATACTGTTAACCATGTAGTTATCTCTAAGTTCCGGCTAGAGTACACAACATTTCAGAGAATAAGAAAATTAAACACCGTGGGCCCCCAGCACCAGGCATACGGGCCTGATCCCCACTTCCTTCATATTTCTTTGTTGTGCGCTAGAGTGAAGACACATTATTACGCAGCTCGTATTTATTTTCTATGTATAACAGTGCGGTCGTTTTTAATAACAAAAATGAGTAAGAAAAGAGCTAACTCCGAACTTCTAGAAGTGTTAGAGAAAAAGTTGCGGTGTATGCAAAGTGAAATAGACGATATAAAACAAGAAGAACCTTCACTGGTCCTATCCGAGAACGAAGAACTTTCTGGTAGTGATTGTGAGCTCGATCTTGATCTACAGGAAAGCAGAAGCCCGCTTCGAGACCCATTACATGATCTTATGGAATCAAATCAATCTACTGGTCAAGGTATTTATCAAGAATCCTATGTTACAATAATCCATATTTACGTAAAGTGCGGGGCCATCCTCTCCTTAGAAGACGCCATGATTCCTTTGTTAGGCAGTCAACAAAACATAACCTCTATATTCAAGGACATAATAACATTATACTTTGTCCTTCTCTAATGAACTCACACTAGCGGTAAGGCATATTAGAGCCAAATGTATACACTTTAATGAGCTTGCACGAGCGGCAAGACATATTAAAGTATAATTTACACACACTAAGGAGCTTGTACGAGCAACAAGACATCTTAGTGCGCAGCTATTGCAGACCCTTGCAGGGGCATAAATGTATTAATATGAATATTAATTCTGTAACCAAAGGCTTAATTCACATAATTCCTACCTTGGTATATTTCTATTACTCTTCAATTAGCCCTTTTTCTCCTATTCCAGAATCGGATAAAGGAGAGGTTACACAGCAGCCAAGTGTCTCCAATAAGGTTGAAGATGATCTTGACCAATCGTTCGAGGACATCATCGGAGACGACCCTACTGTACCCAAATCCCTAGATATACTTCTTCGTGAAATATTCGCATCCAGATTGAAATGTTGGACAGAAGGAGGGTTGGCGAAGAAAGATTTAGGGGACTTATTGGCAAAGTGTGAAAAGCTCCCATTTTTGAAAGCATCGAACCAACCGAAGTTTTTGAAAAGCTTTATCATGGCCTACAGATCTTGGCCGACACGTACCAAAAACAATCTCTGTCAAGGAAAGCAATGTTGACACCGGCGTACATGAGAAGACCCACACCAAGCACTTCTTCGAAGGCGAAAAACTCGTTTCCCTGCCCGGGTTCCAGGCCTGGCCCGAACCAGACAGCTCAAGGACCCCCAAACAGAGGTCGTCTCCCCTTTAGATCCAACAGAGGAAGATGTGCTTATACACCGAAATTTCAAGCTCAGAAGAGCGAACCACAAGCGAACAAGGGACCCGCCGCAAGGCAAAAACAGTAGGACATGTGAGTATCGTCGCGGGTCGATTAAAATTTTGTATTGAAGAATGGGAAAAAATAACAAATAATCAGGTTGTTCTACAATATATTTGCGGTTATAAATTACTGTTCGATAGACTTGTTACTCAAGATCGAATGTTGTCTTCAAACGTCCCAATTAACGAGATAGAGAGATACAGGGATGCCATCAATTCGCTTATTCAGAAAGGAGCGATAGAAAGCTGCACTCCGCTCCACGATCAATTTCTGTCCACCAATTTTTTAGCACCCAAACCGGACGGCTCATACAGATTTATCCTCAACCTGAAAAAATTAAATGAATTTATGGACCCTCCACATTTCAAAATGGAAGATTTAAAAACGACCAGAAACTTAGTCCTCCCAAACTACTATGTGGCATCCCTGGATCTCTCCGACGCTTTTTACCTCATCCCAATACACTCTGTAAGCAGGAAATACCTGCGTTCCAAATTTCTTGATTCACTATATCAATTCACCTGCCTACCATTCGGTCTATGCACTAGCCCATTTGTCTTCACAAAAGTTATGAAGCCAGTTGTAGGTTTCCTCAGATCTCAACACCTCACTTCAGTTATATACCTCGATGACATTCTCTGCATCGAGGATTCCTTCGAGAAATGCCGAAAAAATATTGAGAAATCCATTTCCCTTCTACAATCTTTAGGGTTTCTAATCGGCATGTCCAAAAGTAGCTTAATACCATCAAAAAAATGCAAATACTTAGGTTTTATGGTCAATCCGCAAAACCAATTAGTTCAAATCACCGAGGAAAAGAGATCCAACATGGGGAACCTTATAAAGACTTTGAAAATAGGCAAATGCATACGATTAGAGAGTTGTCTCACCTAATTGGGAAACTAGTACCTGCCTGTCCTAGTATAGACTACGGATGGCTCTATCTGAAGCAGCTAGTAAGATTCAAAGATAAAGCTCTTGCAAAGAACAATTTTAACTACGAGGCGAAAATTGAAATAACTAGAGACCTAATGCCTGATTTACAGTAGGGGAAAGAAAGTGTTAAGTTTGCAACGAGCTCATTCAAAGACGGACAATACGTGAAAACTATATTTACAGATGCTTCAGATACGGGCTGGGGGGCAACGGATAACACTAGTAATTCCTACGGGTTTTGGAATGAAAGTCAGAAGGGATGGCATATTAATGTAAAAGAGTTATATGTAGTGAAACTTGCCCTAGAAAATTTTGTCAATGACATTCGGGATTCCCAAATCCTACTCCGTATAGACAATACGACAGCAATCGCATATGTAAACAAGATGGGAGGAACGAAATTTCCTACCCTTCATGCTATCGCAGAGGATATCTGGCAATGGGCGGAGTGAAGAAAAATTTTTGTGTGTGCTTCTTACATACCATCAAAGGAAAATGCACAAGCGGACGCTCTGTCAAGGATAGGTAACGACGACACGGAGTGGGAATTGTTAAATTCCGCTTTTGAAAGAATTATCTATGCCTTTGGAAATAGAGACATTGATTTATTTGCCACTTTCCAAAATAGAAAGTGTAAAAACTTTTGCTCACGATTCCCAGACCCCTTAGCTGTACAAATAGATGCTTTCACCTTCAGTTGTTCTAACCTGAACTTTTAGGCTTTTCCCCCGTTTGCAGTAATAATCAATGTTTCGAAAAAGATTAAAGCGGAAAAGGCGTCTGGAATCGTAGTAGTCCCGAACTGGCTAAATCAACCGTGGTTTCCCTTTTTTCACGAATTATTAGAAACTCATCCAATATTTCTGAAACCGAATCGGTCTCTATTACTTGCCCCTTGTAGGAAGAAGACTCATCCCGGGGCAGAAACCCTCGAATTGATGGCAGGCAAGTTGTCATCGAGGCTTTCTTGAAGAAAGGAACTCCGCCTGAATCAGTGGATATTATCATCGCCTCACTATCCAAAGCTACTTTGGATCAATATCAAGTAGCTTTGAATCAGTGGCAATTGTTCTGCAAAGAGGCAAAAATTGATTTCTTCAACCCAAAGAATCATTCGGTTCTAAAATTTCTAACTAAAAAATTTAAGGAAGGTTCCTCTTACGGAACCCTAAATTCTTTCAGATCTGCCATCTCGTTGATATCCTCTGATAAAGTAGGCGAAGATCCATTCATATCTCGATTCTTCAGAGGCATATTCAAATTGAAGCCTTCTTTTCCAAAGTACTCCTCCAATTGGGATGTTTCGATAGTCCTCAATTACATAGCCAAATTCTTCCCTTTGCAAGAACTAACTTTTGCTACGCTTACGCTTAAAACAATCGTTTTACTTTCACTAAGTACTGACCAAAGAGCCCGAACCATTGCAAGTATCCAATTGAAAAATGTAATTGTTAAGACTGACGAAATACAAATAAATATTCAAAACCTTATAAAAACATCCGCCCCAGGTGGCGAACAGCCAGTATTAATTTTGCCGTTTATACAATCTAAGCCAGAACTCTGTGTTGCTACGACACTTCTCAGATACATTCAAGTTTCAGCATCCCTGCGTGGAAACACTGATAAACCTTTTGTTACAACGGAAAAGCCACACCGTCCTGTGTCGAGCCAAACCATCAGTAGATGGATTAAATATATTGTATCGAAAAGTGGGATAGATACCACTCGTTTCTCAGGACATTCGACAAGACATGCTGCTACGTCGGCTGCTCACAAAAGTGGCATTAGTTTAAATATTATTAGGAAGACTGCGGGTTGGGCTGCAGAATCTCAATTGTTCGCTAAAGTCTATAACAGACCGATCATGTCAAACGATCAAAGTTTTGCTCGAGCAATATTGTCTAGTTGCCAAAGTTGAAAATTATTACATTAGGATTAAAAGTAATTATGAAAAGTTATTCAAGTTAAGTATTTTAGCTGCGTTATTATTACTTTATAATTTTATATTCTTATGCTTTTATAAAAACAAATAAAAATAATAGAGAAAGAAAAAGTTGCGACCTTCTTTCTCTAAACCTCTACATGGTTGACAGTATAATCTTGAGAACGAGGCTCGAAATATAATCGTTCGATCAAATGAGCGCCTTCAGCGCGTGAAATTCGATCGAAATTATATGAGAACCTCGTTCGAAAAGATTATACTGCCTCCCTCATACAAATTTTTTTTTAAGAACAAAAAATTGTATATCGCACCCACCCTGTCTACAGAAGCTGGATTGGTAAGTGGTCACCAACTTTTTCTTCAAAGGGGTAAGTCAACTTATCTACCTCTAAAAATATGAAGAAAGTGGGGAACAGGCCCGTATGCCTGGTGCTAGGGGTCCACGGTGTTTAATTTTCTTATACTCTAAAATGTTGTGCGCTCTCGCCGGAACTTAGAGATAACTACATGGTTAACAGTATAATCTTTTCGAACGAGGCTCTCATATAATTTCGATTGAATTTCACGCGCTGAAGACACTCATTTGGTCGAACAATATTTCAGTTGATCTAAGCGTTCCATGGTATTTTTATCTATCCTTGGCTTCGACCTACGATTTGAATCATCCAAAGCTCTCGCCGCAGCTCAAATTGAACAAGTGGTGGTCCAGAGCTCGGTATCCTCCAAAAGATCCGCACGAAGGGCTGCATCCATCTCATCCAGATCATGGAGCTTAGGAGAAACCTTGGTGTTAATGTTTCTCCATGTCCTGAAATCGCCATCGTCTCTAAAGGAAAGCCTTCTTTAGCAATTGATCTTAATGTCACGTCCTGATCTTTGTCTAAGGCTTTTTCTTGAAGCGGTTGAAGAAGCGTTCTGCGTAAATCTCTTCTTCGCGAGAAAATGACGGCACGGTTTGGTATCACTTATTGTGAAAGGTGCGAAAGCTCTGGGTGTTTCTGGCACCACAGAGTGTGCAGGCGTGCCATGTAACCTCTGCGATTAGGGATAATACTGGTATCATAGCAATTAGGCAGGTCCTTATCAAGTCAATCTGCTCATAAAGAACGTATATTCGCAATCTGAGCACGCGTTTGGTAGCTTTGTCATAGGCCCAACCGATTGTCATCGGTTCCATTCCAAAAGAACCAAACCTAGCTGATCAATGCTCTAAGATACGTTTTCGGAAAATTCTGCTCCACCATGTCAAAGACTCTCTTCAGAAAGTTCAGAGATTGCTTCATGATATACATGCCTATACATCATATGAAAGAGCTAGAGAAAGTGGTCCCTAGATAGTCATACGTCTGCACCATCTCCAGGAGTCCACCCTTAAATCGGAAGTTATACTTCTGACTAATGTTCCTTTTATGAAAAAAAGGACTTTTGTTTTATTCAATTGATGAAAAGAAAACTGTTACAAGATCAACTATTCTGAAATTCAAACATCGAATAATGTGTAGTTTACAGCGGCAATATTTTGGAATTTCATTGAGGGCATAAGACTCAACAACTTGCTGAAGGACATTTAGTTTTGCCTTCCACGCAAGTGCAGCATTTTTTGTATATACTTGAATCTCAAATATAGTTCTCCCGGTTTATGTCCTTCCGGGAATGGCACTCGTGGACGAAATGGTCTGAGGGGTTTGGAAAAAAGCGCTCGCCACGCCCCATCCTTGGCGAGCACAATGCTTGCTTACTTTTCAGACGACGCAATGATCATCCCGAGGCCGTCGATAGCAACTCCCGAAGCTGGACTACCATTTTATAGGGCAATTTGTTGAAGTTAGGAAATTTCACATATCGAATCGTTAAAATTAGGAAATTTTTACTTCTCAATCTTCAAAATTGAACTATTCCACTTGAAATTTTTATCTACATACCTCCAAAATTTAAATCTTGAAAATTGGTAAGAGTTCTACAATTTGGTGATTTTAATGATCTAAATTTGCAATTTCATCAATTTGCAAAAATTTAGAATTAAGATCAAGAAACACCATTCGGCACGATTGAGATGTTTGTTCTATAGATTCCTGGAGATCGATTATTTTCAGGAGGAGGGGGGAAAGGACAAAAATGTTCAAGAATGGGGATCTAGAAGGATTTTGAGAAAAAAAGGGGAGAAGAGGGGAAAAGCAGAAAAATATGGGAGAAATTGGAAAAGAGGACTGACTGTGATCCCAGCAAAATAATTCTATTCATAAAAGAAAAATTTCGTTTCAGGTCATGTATCCCAGCATTTGGAAAAAACGTTCTCAAGAAATGATGATTGCCAATGGTGCATATGAAAGGGACCAATATAGAAGAACCACCACTTTAGGTATGGATTTCAGAAATTGAAAAAATATTTTAATATAGTTAAGTCTGCGCTCAGTTGTCCCGGAAAATTAACAGAGCTTGAAGACGACGATGCTTTCGTACAGAATTTTTTCTTACAGGAGACATTATATTGTTTCATGCGTGATAAAATTACACAGGTCTGCAAATAATGGGGTTGTATTTGTTGTTGGAAAACGAGAGGTCTTTTCTGGAGTAATTTTTTCCGTAGGATTTTGAAATATTTGGAGTTATATACTCGGAAAATGGGGATTTTCGGTACTTTTGAGGTTATGTACCGGGAGCGCGGAATTTTGTTGGTCTTGTTTGACATCTTCATCATTTATTACCACTCTTCCCCTTCAAAATAGGCTATTTAACAGTCAGCAGGGATTTTTTTTCACAAAGATGCAGACATTTTCAGTTTCGACATTCATCGTATTTGCTTCTCGTCCGACTCCCAACATACGGAGTTACTACTCCTTAGTATTGCTTCGTGGTCTCTGAATAGGGATTCAGATTTAGAAAATCGACATCTTTTTATTACCAAGATGGTGGATTCAAAATGGCGGCTTAAAATTTACAAAATCGAAGGATTCACATCTATAAAAGCTTCTATTTGAGGGTTTCGGGGTCGCTGATTATGAATATGAAGTTGCGAGATTGACATTCTCATCAACAAAATGGCAGTTTCAAAATGGTATGCTCCCAAGAGTCAAAGTGAATACTTATACGATTGTTCAGATGAATGTCTTAACTGAAAATGTCTGTATCTTTGTGAAAAGAAATCGCTGGTGACTGTTGAATAGCTTATTATGAAGGGAAGGATTAGTAATAAATGAAGACGGTTTAAAACAAGACCAAAAAAATTTAGCGCGCCCAGTTGATAACCTCAAAAGTAGCGAAAATTCCCATTTGCCGAGTATATAACCTCAAATATCTCAAAATCCTGAATTGATGGACATATTCTGAGCTCAGATTCGTATTTTACGGAAAAATATACTTCGAAAAGGCCCCTAACTTTTCTACAACAAAACCTTGCAGACCTGTGTTATTATTGTGCAGGGGACCAGCTAATGTTTTTTACATTTTGTATGCAGCGCGCAATTATTTCACACATTTGAACCCAATGATTTTTGGGACGAAGTTACTCATACGAGGGTAGAGACAATACGTAGAGAGAGACCTATCCCACAAAAAGTGTCTTGCTACCGTGATGCTGAAAAGCGTTATTGGAAAGCGTTATGGACTCTAGAGAGGGATATACGACACCGGTTGAAATGTTTAGAAGCATCGTTTAGGACCTGTAGATTTTACGGAAATGAAGCTTCTCGCATTTCACGAGATTTTCAACCAATTTTCACACATTTGATACCTTATTGTTATTAGCTTTACAACAAAGCTTGAATAGCGAAAATCGGACTATTTTTAGGATTAATGATATTATGATGTTAATGTTTTTTGTGTAAAGGTTCTATCAATATTCAAAATATAAATTATTTCAATATTATTATTTCAAAGTTGTGTAAAAAAGACCCTCTAGCTCCGCTGGGATTCAAACCCAGGTCGTACAGATCCCAGCGGAGCTAGAGAGTCATTTTTCCACAACTTTTAA
>WSXT02122922.1:0-10903 GCA_011762715.2 Neuroterus valhalla | reverse complement strand
TTCCCTCCCTTCCATTCTGGAGACCGATGTAATATATGTGCAGTAGCCTCTGCGCTTCCCGTTTTCACATGTCTTCCTTTCGCCCACTCTTTGTTGGGACGGCGCGGCGCACACTCGACGCGCCCCGTGTGTGTATTGAACACGGACCTACACGTTGCGCGCGAGTAAAGGCATTTATAATGAATAGTTCTGATAGTGATAATTCTTTGAAATTTGGATCTCCAATCGCGATCAACTTGATGCTTCCTGCTACAATATTTCTTTTACTGACGTGCATGTATGCATGAATTGAGAGGATAGCTGTTTCCTTTCAATCGATTAATGAAATAACACTTTTACAAAGCATTTTCTTGAAACAACTCGTACTGCGGAATTTTTATTGCTACTATCAAACGATTCATCTGCATCACTCACTTCGCTCTTTTCTGGATCGCAGTCACACAACAGCTCCAATGCCTCGGTGGACAAACTTTTATTCTTTTTGGGGTATTTCCGGCCCATGCTTGAAATATATCTTTGTTGCGTGCTTCTTGAGCCTAAAACTTTTGTTTACCATAAGACCTAGTGCAAGAACGTTAATTACCACTGACTATAAAATTTCCGTACAATTTCAAGATATTTGAAAGAGAACACACTATATACAGATAGATCCAAGTTAGTGTAAAATCCTAAAAACCATGGATTCCTCATGTAATTCTAAGACGATTTTTCCTTTCCCATTCTTTTGCAATTCCAGACCGTTCTTTATATCACCACTTGTAAAGGGAAGGCGTTGATTGGTTCAACTTGGAACCTAAATATCTTTTTGATTTTGAGTTTCGTGAAAAATGGCAAAGTTAGAGTCGTCTTAGAATTTCATGAGAAATCCATGGTTCAAGGACTCCTGACTTACTTGAGATACACCGTATATAAAACAGCACACACTACTCTTTAAGCGAACACCTTGTATAACATGACGATGAGTTAAGACAGGTGAAGAATAATACGTGAAAGCTGACGCTCGGCCGGGCGTTCTTCAATTTAAAAGGCTCGACAGTAGAGTTCACACATACTTACTATGTGTTGTACTAGAAACGAATAGGGTCAGGCACTATCAGTTTTTGCAACACACTATCAATCATAATTTTGTTACATCAAAAGATAAAAAAATATTTTGAAAACCGCCAATAAAGAGTTAATAGCACTATTCGTTAGTAGCGTGTTTTAGAGTAAAGTTACGCCAACCTAAATGTATAAAAAGTACGAAACTTTGAAACGCCTAGGAGCCGTTGGTAAAAAAAATCCTCGCATAACCTTTTGTATAAATTCTTATAAAGGCTGTCCATATAAGAGAATGCAAAAAATATGCAGTTTGAAGAAAGTTAATTCTTTTATTTTTGTCCACGTTTTTTCAAAACTAGCCTACTGTGGTGCGCTATTGTGACTGTACTTGACGTAAATGTTCTTGATTTGCATACTTTCCAAGTTTTGAGGGATGACCGAATTGATAGACCAAGTGGAGATGTCCTCTTTGCTATAAAAAATTGATTGAATCGTGCCAGAATTAATTCATCTTGTGTAATTTAGGCTGTCCCACCTATAAACTTATTCCGTGCAAGAATCTATCCCTTAACACTACTATATATTGCTGCAACACCGGACAAGCCCCCTTGATGTAACAAAACTCTAACACACACAATAAATATCAAAGCCCTATATAAAGAAGGTATGTTTTTGAATAAAAACTAAAGCAAGGCTAATTGTACCATGGCTCACAATCGACTGACTGAAAAACAAAACAGATGTTTACTAGCATAGCAACCTCAGTGTGAGTGTGAGGAGGGAAGAATAGCAAGGGAGAAAGAGATAGAGAAGGGAAGCCTTGACCTTACCCTGCCTCACGCTTTTGTATTGTGGCTCACAATCGACTGACTGAGAAACAAAACAGATGTTGACTAGCATAGCAACTTCGGTGTCAGTGTGTGGAGGAAAGAATAGCAAGGGAGAAAGAGATAGAGAAGGGAAGCCTTCACCTTTCCCTGCCTCACCACCTCACCGCCTTACTCAGCTTTTTGGGTTAATATCGTACAATAGAAAGTTTAATTTTCTACCATAAAGATACATTTTCTGTCATAATACCAATTTTAAACATAATACAACGATATAGCCTATAACTTTTCAATCAATAATGATGCTTTTCTTGAGATGCTTACTATTGGTAAAGAACACTAACGTAATCTACAACTATTTAAGTATCGTAAGTCTCTGGAATAAATAATTCTGGTTGAATACGACAATATCAGGGGAAAAGGAGTTTGATAGGCGCGATATTCTATACAAAATGTATTTGCCGTTGCTGTCATTTTATAACGTTCCCTTGACACGAATTAGACTGACATAGTTCCTCTGGTCATAATAAAAGACTGTAATGATAAGTATATTTCAGATTGTAAGAGGTGTCTCGATTTATTATTATTTTTTTTTTATTTATTCTTGGTTATTTCTTTTATTTTCTTGCTTATCTTCATGTGTTATTGATTGTTCATATTTTATGGGTCATATAAGGTTTTTATATACTTCAGTAAATTTATTCCATCAGCATGAATAAATGCATCGTAATTATATTCGATCAGTCATGCCCGTTGGATAAATCAGTCAATTCATATTATTAAAATGAACGACTTCGGTAACTAACACGTTGATATTTTTCTAATATTTGAAGCAAATTCGCTCCTCAACATCAAAATAATAACTAAAGGGATTCTCATAGATACCATTTTTTGAATGGAGATAACTACAAAGATTATATGGAACTAGGTCGTACAAGTAACACCCTGTGTTTTGAAAAAATTCAGCTCACAGACCTGGATATAACAGATGAAAATGCGGTAAAATTATCTGATTTCCCATTTTCCAAATCCATTTCTTGTCATCCTCAGAGCAAACATGTCATATTCCATATCCTCTCTAGAATATCAAAGCTCTAATAACCTTGTCAAGAATTTTTCCAGATTAGCAAATGCACCTCGAACTCCTTTGTTCACTGTTATTCTTTTGTCCGTGATCTGTCTGAAGCTGAAAAGTTGATCCGCTTATGATTTTTCTAGTAAGAATCTACATTGAACTGTGCAGATCATTGCCTTAGTTATTCTCATGACTTAATCAATGAATATTTTCGTAAATTTTTTGCCCGAAGTATTTATAAGGCTTATCGCTCCATAATTTGAACATCAGCCTCTATCACTTTCTGTTTTGTAGAGTGATATGATAATTGCCTGCTTCCAATCATTTTCAGTTCCACCGTTCACTGCACACATAATCATGAATCTAGACAGCAAACTGATACACCATTGCTCTCAAGCATCTCAAAGTTGATACCATCCACAACGGTGGAATTACCATTTTTAAGTTTTTTAATTAGAAAATAAAGTCGTAAATACTAATTCTTCCTTCGACACCTACATCAGGATGTTTCAAGTTAACCTCGTATATGTTATAGTTGTTATGCTTTTCTCCTATTCCTTTTTTTTCTACCGTTTCCAAAATAGGTTCTCGTTTCCAACATTCAAAGACCCCGAGTCTGCTGGTTTTTCTTTCGTTGACTGTCAAGCGTATTTCGTGAATCTATTCAGCGTCATCAGACTTTCTCTTCACAATCGCTGCACCACACACTTCCAATGCACTTTCAAAGATGCCAACCTGCAGTGAAATATATGCACTATCTTCATTTTTTTCTAATTTCGTCTTCCAATCTACTTCGTGATGCCTTGAATATTTATCCAGCTTTTCACGATATCCTATTTGTTCTTCTTGCAAGTAAGACAGGTATCTAACTTATAGAATTATATGTTATTTAGACCCCGTGTTCTGTTCATAATAGTAGTATGTATTTGTGAATGAAGTATATTGTGGAGTATGTAAACTTTGCTGTAACCGATAAGTTGTACCTCTTATTAGGACCTATGCGAGGTACCAAAAAAAAATAATGTAACGAAAACCTTACAACCGAAAAAGAACTAAAAATTTGGTAATAATCAGTTTTTGACGAGATGAGTGATTTTTCTTTCATTTATGAAAAACCATATTAAAAGGGAAAATGTTTAATTTCTGGACCAATAACAGAAGCTTAGGAGAAAACTAACTAAGAAAAGTTCTTTACCGAATAAAACAAATAAGGCAACAAAAGTTCTTTATCCAAAAATAAGCTGAAAAATCGTTAACAATTCGCTTTGTTTTTTTTCAATCGTAAAAATCAGACAAAGATAGAAGAATCAAATTTTTGAAGAAACAAACCCAGGTTCGAGGTTTATGAAGTAATATAATATACAATATACAAATAATAATATAAATAATACATACAATAAATGATACAATATACAAATAAAGATAATATTAGAATGTTGGCGTTTTGGGCAAATGCGCAGCACGAGACACGCGATGAGAATGTATTCGTTGAAGCCAGAAAAACTTTAACAGAAGAGAATTTACAACAATCGAATTACAGAAGTCGAAGTTTTGCGTCTTAGTTTTCAGAGATCTATACACAAATGTACGGAAGTACAAGGACCAAGCGCGTAGCATGAAGTGAATCAATAATCGTGCGCGAAGCGCCTGACCAAACAAACGCGTGCCCTGGGCGCACTTAAGCTTGCAAGCCGCGCGGCAGCGCGCGATGGGAATGTGTCTGCGCAGCGGCGGATTTTTTATTTAGAATTTTGATTGATACTACTTTCATATGAAACTAAGATAATACAACACTACTCTCCGCATTTATTTTGAAATCCGGAAGGACAAGCTTTTAAAAAACACCTTTCCGAGCAGATTTGCAATCAACACCTCCTCGGAACAAACTTCGAATCATCACCTTCCGCAAGCCAATTCGAAACAAACACCTCATCTCAATCAGGCGTCGATATGTAAACCTCTTACAAACAGGCGGCCAAAGATCAGGATATGCAAGTGGCCGAGTTATCCAAGAATATTCTTATAAGGAGCAATGGGAGTTTTTGGGTTTCGTGAAACCAGTGCAACTTGGAGAGATGGTAAGGCTACACTGGTTGCCAACCTCACAGTTTTAACTGTGTCTTCTACTAGAGCTTCAAGTTTCTTGTTAGCGATAAAACTATGGATTTCGCCCTGTCGCCAAGTATACATGGGTATGTACCGAGGCATAACTCATCACATAGACATCACGGCATACGCTAGTGACGTCACGAGGCGAGAGACCTCCTACTCTCCTGCGCGCCCTTCCCAACCGAAAGGCTGTTGCTGTATGAAAGCAGTCGCAGTACCGCTCAAAGGACAGTTCGCTGAGAGCTGCAAACTGACTCCGGTCGAGGTGCAGAGCACAGAGATACTCACTGCTCTCCGTAGTGAATGGCGCACCTACACCAGGGTGACAGGGGAACCGAACCTCTCCTCTAAGGGGACGAAGCGAGATCTACCCGATCCACGACCAAATGGCGCAACTATGGCCGTGTATCGGGCAAAAGGATTTGTTGGCTTCACACCCCAACCAATCCAGGATCGACCTGGAGTCCTCGCAGCTGCAAAGAACCCTCTGCAGGGACAAAGGGAGATTCACCGGATCTACGACCAAATGGCCCACCCATGGCCGTGTATCGGACAGAACAGTTTGTTGGTTTTATATCCCATCCAATCCCGAATCGACCTGAACTCCTCGTTGCCGTTTCGAGAAGCCGCTCCGCTGAAACCGAACCTGGAGACTCCCTCCATGGTAGGATAAGGCAGATTCCTCGCAGAAGATGCAAGTTGAACACTACCTCCATCACCCCTCTTTCTCCCTCCGCATCGTAAAGCTTACCGTTAAGAGAGGAGGACGGCCTCGAAAGGTGACGTCGACGATCTCCGCATCGATTCACTAAATGCTTACCCTTACCATGCTTTGCCCACAGGGACCGCACTAAGCTCCAGCTTCCGCATAACCAAACGCTGTTCGCTCACTCTCACCGTATGCTTTCTCCCTCACTCATATATTTACTTAAATTTACTTTCGTTTGTAACTATTCTCCTTAATGCTTAGAGTCATACACTTCACATTCACACACTCAATTGTTACCGCGTTTACACTACATCTACACTTAGTATTATTTCCTAGAGTCACACCCACATACATCTTACACACTCGCACTATGAACACACACACACACTCCGTCACACTAACAATAGTTTCAATTCAGATTTTTATCTTATAGGAGAATGAATCCATTGTTTCTATATCTTAATATCAAATTCCGAGTTCTTAATTTATCCCTTAATCTTTACCCTGGCTGACTGAAGTGTCCGCAGGTTTAAATTCAATGAGAGGTGGAATCCAACTTCGTTACAGGTATCATCTTATGCCCGAGCCAATTTTTTGTAATACATGATACTTTCTCTAAAAACTAATAAATTCATCCCCATAACGGTTCGTTTTTAGGCCCCAAAATCGACAAAAATCTCAAAAATTGACAAGTTCCACAAAATTGACAAAGTCTATTCTCCATAGAAAAGAAAATGATTACAGCGAAGAAAATCGCACAAGAGCCCTAATGATTCCTCTTCTAAAAATAATCTATGTAGAAAAAAAACTGAATCAGATAAAATCTGAAGGTCGCGCAATACCCTCAAAAAAAAAATCCTCTTAAATAGCTTAAACAGTAGCCTGAATCGTTCTTCCTACTAATAAACATGGAATACAAATCAAAGGTTTTATTTTTTTGGAATTTATGATGTGGAATTTTCCATTCTACTACTAAAAATGGTTGAAATATATGTTGAACTCTATTTCTTATCATTTCTTTCTTCCCCTCCTTAAACCTCTTCTTTTGCACACACCCTGTCACCTTAACTTCCAGACCTTCCCATATCTCTTCTAGCGACTCTCCTTCGAAACTCACTACCCACAGCTGCTCCTGGTACTTTCCTATGGCCTCCTTCGTTTATACCTCCCTCACCTTATCGAAAATTCTTCTGCTCTTCGCCTTTCACAGCCCTCCCCTCTTACCCACAAGACTAGATGCTGATGATCTGATTCGATCCTCCCTTCTACTGCGAATCAATCCGTTTCTTCTCACCCATGCATATCCACGATCACATAGTCTATCATCGATGCTTCCGCTTTACTCACACACCTGTACCCTTCCCCTTCATACCCTGTTATCGTTCCATCCGTGACCGCCTTTTCTCTATCCAATATCCAGTCTCTCAAGATCTCTTCCTCTTTATTCATGACCGTGTCTTTTGATCTCCTTTAATAACTTACCCTATCCCTGTAGAGACCTCCTTCCCTTCCCATTCGCATTGAAATCCCCCCAAAAACTACTGTCCCTTCCTATCTCTTACCTTTATCGTCCTCCAATGTTCCCTTGATCCTTTCCATTCCATCTCTATTGTACACGATCACAAACTTGCACGTCGATCCTCCTATCTGCACAGTGCTCATTTGGACCCCTTGCTCCTCGCCCCTACCGCGAATTAACCCTTCAAAACTCTCCGTGATCCTTGTAGTAGTTCCTCCATTAGCCCTCCTTTTCTTCTTTTTCCTTACTGCGTCTTGAAGCCTGCCCCTTATTCCCCTTGGTAGCCTCGGCTCTACTCTACCCCACTCCTTGCCCCCCACTTAAGTTTCTACTAGCCTCGCCACATCAAACCCCTGTACAACACTCCAAAAGTCCTCATCCTTCACTCCCATCCCTGCTACATTCCGAAATATACCTTAACTACTCCTCTGCCCTGCTGTCTTCTGACACCCCTACTTTCTATGAAATAGGTCTCCCTTAACTCCTTACGGCTCCTAATTCTCCTCATCACAAACCCTCCTCTTCTCAATTTTTCTTTTCTCACATCCCACCATCGCTGCTCTTCCTCCTCTCCACTCTCTTTTAGATCTGTCATTCAACATTCTCTGAACTTCTCTCTCTTTCCATGTCAAGTGATGATCAATGTGAAACAGCCCATCTTTTATGCGGCTTTTATTCTGCATCACCCCCAATTTATCTCTCCAGCTTTCTAATTTCATGGGTGCTACTCCTCTCTCCTTTTCCTCCTCTACCCTTGATTTCTCTACCTTGGTCTTGCCTCAAAACCTTAGCCTCCTTTTCACGATATCATTCCATCTATTTACTTTTTCTCTCCTCTCGTTTTTAACTCTATTTACCATATCGTTTCCATTACACTCTTTTGATTATCTCTCATTCTCTTTTCAAGCAACAGGTCGTTACCTCCACTTCCGCCAGAGCATCAAAGTTTATTAAATCAATAAATGCAAAATTTTTTTAAATTAACCGACTGCTTTATTCATTTATATGAATTCAGTTTGCACCCAAGCTGGAGGCTGGAAAAAGGGAAGAAGAGGAAAGAAGTAGCAATACTGTTAAGCGTGCGATGAATAAAGGGATTGGCAATTCCCTATTTCAATCAAGGGACTAAGTTATGATAGTTGAAGTAAAAGATTATAGGATTTTTTATAACATATACGTCAATATATTGTATAAATTACATCCAAGGAACAGATTGGAACATATGCAAATCTTACAGTATCTTACCTGCAGGAAGGACAAGGAATTTAAAAATTAAGAAAGAAACACCTTATGTAAGTTGTTGATGTCTTACACGCTCTACTTTTCAATTCATTAGAAGAATTTTTTTTTCTACTATGCAACATATGACTTTTACTTTCCCTTCGAATACGACAATACGGAGAGGAAGAGGGAGTGGATGGAAAGAAAAAGGGAAGGTGTAGGTGTAGGTGCAATCATATTGAAATACTTCAATGCAAGAACAAGAGAGTCAGATAAAAAATATTTGGAAAAAAGGAACTGGGACAATTGAGAATGGGGATGACAACTTTGTGTATAGAGAAGGTTTAATCTAACTGGAAATATTAGAGGAAGTCAAATGAGTTTATTTTAAACGAGAATATAGAGTAAGACGAGTAAGAAGAGTACACTAGGTAGAGCGATACATAAGAAAAGGAAAAGAAGGAAAAGCTGTATCAATAGTGGAAAAAAACAGAGGGATTGAAGCTTGTGGAAGGGAAGTCAATGCTCACATTATTTTGAATACATGTAAGAGAGTGTACAGGAGGAAATAGGGGAGTAGAAGACAAAAATTTTATTCTGCAGAGTATATAGTTGAGTTCCTATTAGTCTTATTAGTGAGGTGCCAGAGGAAATACCTCCACCAAGCGAAAGTTTTCTGTCTCAAATGGGTTGTTATATAAGGTATGCAGAGGATCATTATTATATAGTATTTCAGTTACTCTTGCTATGTTGCCAGCCAACCGTACTTTAACTCTTGCAATGCGATTTGGATATTGTCGAAAAAGAACTACTAATGCACGCAAATATCCATCGATCTCTACTCCAGTGATGAACTTATTATCCACATCCATTGCTACTTTGTATTCACCTGGTTCCAAAATCGCTGGAGTACCAGATGCTGTTTCGTAAATACGAACCTCAAGCTCAACGGGAGAATGATGAATTGCAACATCATTGTGGGTCTTCCTCCAAAATGGCCGGAACAATTCTAAAAAAATAAATTATGATTGAGAAATTAATGATCATCTGAATTATTCAATTATTTTATAAAATCAAAGTTTCCAGTTTTCAATCACAAGCTTATCGATCAATTGAAAAAATGCTACAGAAATCAGCTCGGAAAAAGTTTACCTCATGCGCTTTGAAGGGAAGACTTTTTCCCGACAAACATTGCTACCAGGTCTATCCTTACCGGTTTCTTTTTCATAGCCGTAGGTTTCTAGGTATATTAAATAACTGCGGAAATTCAACTTATCTTTTAGAATAGGTTACACGCAACTCTTTCTTAATTTCAAAAGATTGCAAAGAAATTGGTAGATTTTCAGGGATTTCGAAAAATCAAAATGGATCTTCAGGGATATCAAGTTCTCACGAGCGACTACAACAGTCTCCACTGCAAGGTGATCACTTTATCGTGTGTGCTAAGGCTTAAGCTTTGGAACCACTCCGTCTAATCCTTAGGGAAGAAATTGATTCATCTCCATTCCTAATGCAGTTCTACACTACGAAAAAGAAACGCAATCCAGCAGCGTCTGGAACGCAGTGGTTACTGTCAAAGGGTAATAGTTTCAATGGGACGTAGCTGATAGTCAATAGTATGCTTACATCGGAAACTTAAGCTAGCGACTAACATACGCTCGCTGTGTGTAGGCAACACAGCTTGATACTACGCATACGTCAAGCCGTGTCTGGCTGTGTCACTTACAAACAGCGCACGAGTGTTAGTCACTGGCTCCAGTTTCCGATCTGAGCACACTGGTAGCTCAGTGCGCGCTGGACCAGAACCATTCATGTCCAGAACGCACTCAGCTATGTTTGGGACATTCATGAAACAGAGAGTTGTGAGCACTGCTTGACCAGCAGGTATTCCTGTCTGGCATTCAAGTCAAAACGCCCCGCGCGCTGCTGAGCAGTTACGAATGTAAATTCGCGGAGAAATGCTCGCGGAAAATCGTGTTGTTGTTAATGTTTCCTCGGCAATCAGTGCTTTTTATTCAGTTTCCGTGAACTCTTATTTTGTTGTAACACACTGTCACTTTTCTATCGTTGTCATGTATAACCCCTTTCAAAGCATAACCTCTTTCATAAAAAACCTATTACATCGCAGTTTTCTCCAAGAAATATGTTACTTACAAAATATTGTGTTCGTTATTCTGACTTTTTATCATATTTAGCGAGATATTTCCCAAGATTTCATTCTAGAAAATCGATTATTGTTCTCTATGTATATACAAAGCTGTATTCTAAAGAACAAACATTTAATATGTCTTGCAAAAATTAATGAATGTAATTTAAAGAACTGTCAATAAATTACGTAGCCTCCTAGAGTAGAAGAGGGGGGGGCAGTTCGATGTGACAGTTTGTGATACCGTGGGAGGGGG
>WSXT02122911.1:0-10903 GCA_011762715.2 Neuroterus valhalla | reverse complement strand
TTAATTATTCTGCTGGAAATTGAGCTATGTTGTGACAGTCATCTTTTTGTTGGAAAATTCGACCTTTTGAAAAAAATCCCCTTTTTTGATTGGAAATTCATATTTTATGGTAGAAAAGCGTTATTGCTTGATTGACAATTATATTTTTGGTTATAAATTGGTCTTGTGACTGATTTAAGAATTTATTTTCGATTGGAAACTTGTGTGTTTAAGTTTTTAATTCAACTAGTTGGTTGAAAATTTACGCAAATGTTTAATACATCTGTTCTTTTACAAGTTAAATTATTTTTTGAAAATTCATGAACTTTGGGTGAATCACCTTTTTCGGGTAGAAAAGTAATGTTCCTTGGTTAAGAATGAGATTTTCGTGAAAATATCTTCTCGTTGGCTCAGAAATTCAACTTTCTTTTGTTGACAACTTGCTTCTTTCGTTAAGAATTCATTTATTATGGCAAAGTCTAGCGGCCATGTCACGCTCAAAAAATCAGTTCCCGTCCCATCACTGACGTTAAGCAACGTTGGGCGTAATTATTACTTGGATGGGTAACCGTCCACGAGAATCGCGTGTTGTTGGCATGTTGGCGGGAGACGAGTGTCCTGCCTCGTATTCAAGCTCCAATGATTCCAAAAAAATTGAAAATTTAATTACTCAACTAGAAACTATATAACTAGAAATTTCGAACGCTTTTGAGTCAAAATTGGACTCAAGGTATTTGGATGAAAAATAGAAAAAAATTTCCGCAAAACAAATTCCCCGTTTAATTTCTCCCCATTTTTTATACCACAGAAGGTAGTGAATGAATTATCCTCTGGAAACGGATATAAGAAAACAGCAATCATATAAAACTACCCTCAACTTTACCTTCAATCAAGTATTAAGTTCAATCTTGTCAGTGCACTTAGTTATGAACAATTTTTTTGGAAACATTTTTTTCTTTTCGAAAACACTTATCCTCGCACGTGATAGGATAAATGCATCGTCGATTTCTTCCTAGGAACGGGGTGCGTTGCGTTGGTGTTTGCGAGGGTGTTTGATGGGATCCTCTCGTTTATGAAAGAGTTTGTGCTGTGAATGAAAATTGTGAAATGGCTCATACTACTTTTCAAGTGGTGAGCCCATGGTGAGCCAGACGGATAGGTAGACGCGTAATGTAGGACATACATAAATGAGTTCCCAGGAGCAGCAGCAGATATTTCAAGAGCCGATCATCCACTTGTTTAGAGTTTTAGACCCTAAAGGCCTACACAGGTCGGGTCGGGCTACCCACGCCACTTCCACATTATTCTCTTTGTCTTTGTCTTTCCCTTTCTCTCTCCAGCTCTCCTCCACTCAACCTTTCGCGTCCACGCGGTAAGTTCTTTTTATTTGGTCTTTTCTCATTTCTTCTACTTTGATTTTTTGCATACCTGACCGCCACGAGCGCGGCCGCCCTGCGAGGGACCAAGATCAACCTACCAGAACCAAGAACCAACCTACCTACCTACTGACAAGCACGAACCAACCCAAATCCAGATGAGAGACAAAGAGGACGATCAACACTGATACACTTTCTACAGGTGTCTTGTGAAAAAGAATGTACAATTTCAATTTATACCTTCTGTTCCTTCATAAAGATTTTTTAAGCTGTACTTCCACATTCTTTGCTGACAAATTTACTTCCTTTGGTTTTAAATACACAATAACGGGTTTCATTCGTTCCATGGGTTTAATGAAAAAACAAACAATAAAGAAATTATTCTCATTTTGGAAAAATGTAAAAGATACTCTGGCCCCAAGGAAAAATGTATGTTCATGTAATATTTAGTTTTTCTTTGAAGAAAGTTAAATTCCATAAGGTGGTACAAGAATGCGGAATGCAATAAGGGCACATTGCTCACACGATGAGGGGAAGTTCCCTTCTTCTCTATCGTCCTTTTCTTATTCCCTCCACGAAACGAAATTGCCTTCTATGCAGAAAGTGTCCTACGCACTAACTTCCCTAGATGCAATGATTTACCACACAATGAATCCTTTGTGCAATAAATTCTTAACACGTTAGCTTCCTGCATAGTCAATTTTCTATACAACAATTTTCTCCACAATAAACTCTTAGCACTATGCTTTTTTTCAAACGATAAATATCCTCCCTGAGTGCACCTTCATATAAAAAGAACATGAAGACTGGCAACTCATTACCAAGCAACTTTATTAGAATTCCTTCAAATAACAATCAGGGACCATTGCACAGAGAAACTGTATTCAGAATTTTACTGATCTTAATGAAATTATGCAATTTTGAATGAGTTCTATTCGAAATTTGTGGTTTTTTGTGACATTTCTAATGTTTCAAATTCAAGTTTTAACATGTTTGATATCTTTAATCGGTTTTGCATTCTTACATTTTACAGTTAAAGGCCTCAGATTTATGATTGTTCAATTATTCGGGCATCAATCAAAAAATTGTCATTTACAAGTCATTTTTAAAAGATTCGTAATCTCTCGTTTTTGAATTTTACTCATGTATTTCCAAATATTTGGATGAACATGAACACGAACATGAACTACTTTTAAATCCAGCTTTTGAAATAGGTATTCAAAATTTACCAATTCTAAATTTCGCAAAATATATGCTTCGAAATGAGAGGCATTCCACCTAATGTACCTAATGTTCAAAGCTGAAAATTCATCAGCGTTGAGAGTTTATTTGATCTTATGTTAGTGACCAGGTAACATTTTAGCAAAATGATAAATAGGTATGCTATCTTTACAAAACGACTTCTTATTATTGTAAGTATTATTGTAATTTTTAACCAAGTAGCTAAATTGTTTGCAAAAAATGTGACTTCTCAACAAAGTTGTAAGATTTTCGAGCCAACAGTAGAACTTTTAACCAAACGAGATAAATTCCGAAACCAATAGAACCCAATTAGAAATTTTGTTCCAGTTTTTTTTCTTGTATTGAAAAGTCTGCTATCATATTTGTTGTTTGTAATTTGGTGCAAAATCTACTATTTTGTTTTCGTCTAAAATTTGAAAATGTAAGGAAAACTGTGTGCTTGACAGTTATATTTGCGGGTTAAAAATTTTCATGTTTTCTAAAGAATTCGTTTTTCTGGAAGTTCAGGGAAAAATCAATCTGTTTCAGTAGAAAATTTAATTATCATGTTGAAAATTTATCTTTTTTGGTCGAATTGAACTGTTTTTTTTTTAATCTAAAATTGAAATCTCTTCTCGTTTAAAAATCGACAATGACATTCTTCGATAGGATTCTTTTTTTAATTTGAATTCGACTGTTCTTGTTTTTAGATTAAAATCTTTTTTTGAATGAAAATTAAACTACGTGATTGAAAATTGATTTTTGCCATTTTTGCTAAAGTCTCTTTTTTTTATAAAAAATTCGACTGTTTCCTCAACATTCGTCTTTTTGGATCAAAAATACGTCCTTTCGAATCCAAAATTCAACAGTTCCAATAATAATTATAATGATGATAATAATTGTAATTGAGAATATTCTCTTTCTTGATTTGGGAATTCATGTATTTTGGCTTAAATATTTATCTTTTTAGTAGAAAATTCAACTTCTTGATAGGAAGTTCATCTTTTCCACTTGAGAATTCAACTATTTTGTTGTAAATTCGTCAATAATGAGAAATTCAATTATCTATTATTTTTTACTTTACAATGAAGCTAAATCATTTTGTACACGGTTTATGTTTGATTCTCAGTTTGATTTTCAAGAGCATCAGAGACCCTTTTTTCAATGTCTTCAGTAGAAGGTTAGACTCAGAAGGACCAACTTGTGTTCATAGCTCTCCTAAATATACGTTTATTTTTCTTCCAACATTTCACAAGAAATATGTTCCCAATATTTTTTTGTCTTAAAGTGTCCAATTTCAATATAGAAGAATCTTTGGCCTAATGGTATAATAATAATAATAATAAAACCAGCAGCTTAAGCAGATTTTCATTGGACAAATAAAACATAAAAATGACAAGGTTCTGACGAATTCTGGCTTAAACTAGAAGGACAAAGAAATATGCAGCAGTGGTAGCCTACAAAAAGCGTTATCTCCCTCTTTTCATTCCTCTCCCCTGGCCATGCACAAGCGCCAGGCCGCTCCTGGACCCCATACACTTTCCCCGTAGAAATATGCGACGTGTGTAGTATGTACTCTAGTGTGTAGAGTGTAGCATGTACACCACTCGAGCGTATATAGGGCTGAACAAAAAGTCCGTCTCTGAGAGAAAAAAGAAGCATGGGTCGGTCGCAGAGGAAGAAGGGTGCGGAATTTAAGATGTCCTCTGAAGAAACGGAAACAGAAGAAATTCACAATGTCTCTAAGGAATGTACAACTCTTCCCTGCAATTTCCATAATATGTCTGCTCGTCAACATTTTTGCAATTTTGAATCCACTTCCTTCGAAAATTACCAAGGCTTATTTTTTCCACATACTGGGAAATACATTTTTCATTAGCTAAATTTTGTTACACCTAAAAACAAGCTCATTTTGTTACACCTGAACATGAGGACTGATTTTTTGGTTTGAAACCAGATAGTATTTGCAGTTAGAAAAATCTCAAAACTATATCTCTTATGTTAAGACAATTGCACTAAAAATCTTCTTCCTAGACTGGTAATAAGAACACTCCACAGCAATGGCCGTAAAGTTTTGATAAGATCAGAGTTTGCATTGATGTCATCAAAATCAGGACATGCTCTGAAATTTGCATTAATTAAGAGCGAATCGTTGATTGGCCATGAGCACATAATCAATTTGTAGCCATAATTGTCTACAGATTATTATACAAGATATTGGGTTATAGCTCGTATATTGAACGTCTTAATGGATCTTTTAAAAGCAGCCCTCTTCTAATTGCCGGCATTACTGTTACAGGTTTTGAGTTCTTATACGAGCAGCATCATCAAACTTTACACAAAGTGGGCGAGAAAAAAAAGTTGAAGAGGATGAGTTTGAGCAACCGATTCGCGGTTTCAAGCAGAGGCAAGAATATATTTCTAAATGCAATGTATGCATATATTTGACATTTACGACTTAACCAAACCCACTGCATTTCGCAGCTTCAGGACTCGGCTTTATTTCCCTCTCTCTTCTCTTTCCTCCCAGGTCTCCTTCGAGAATTTTACTCTCTTTTTAACCGAGACGGGTGTGTTCTCAACTCCCAAAACTGAATGCGCGTGTTTGAATGCATTCTTTGGCTTGTGAAAAACGAGTATGCCTCGTAAAGATTGGCGTTACGCATGCAAATTGTAGGAGCGTTGGACGAATTAAGATATCTGCTTTCATTTTAATACGCGAGAAATGACCATGCGATACCATCGTCTCGAAGTATCCGGGAATTTGGATGATTCAATGAATTCGGCGCAGGAATCACCTGACACTTATTAAACTTTTTTTCTGGAGAGATTTTTTATTGCTAATAATTTCAGTTTTTTATAGGAATTGGGCGTCCCTATGCTTGAGGCAACACAGAAAAGAGTCTGATTATACGAGAGAGGGTTTTGTTTTAGGATCAAAAAGAGGATTAGGTCTAAAACTTTAAGCAAAAATTTCAACAAAAGCGGGACTTTATTCTGTCTTCTATGATTACAGCTATAATCAAACCTATTCTTTGGCTTATAAACTCCTTAAAAACAGACCCAAATATCTTCAAAGAAGACCCCCATGAACTATCTCATAAAATCGGGTGAAATTGTCAAGTGCAAATGTGTTGCAGGAAATTGCATGTTTCTGGTGATTTCGTGAATGGGTGAGGGGGTGAAGGAGAGAGAAAGTAAAACTCAAGTTAGGGAAAGCAAGAACGAAAACTAGACGTAAACTGGAATCCGATTATAACGACAAGGCAGCTGCAGACGCGTAAAATCGCTTTCCTCTGTGACAAATGCTTAAACGCGAATGCAAAGGTGAGTTATACAAAGAGGCTGTGATCCGAGGCTGCCTAGCGATAACTCAATCCCATATAAATCCTATATAGTGAAGGTACTAGGCAGCAGCCGGTTGAAGTCCTAAGACGAGATTAATCTCGTCTTCGCCGTGTCTGTCCTATTGACTTTACGGGTATCACTGAACGTGCCATGTACTTCGAAGCCCTGGCGCCAATGGAATTAGCCTTCATTCCCATCACCGATAAATCGCGATCCATACATGTAACTTTCTTCCATAATGGGATTACATAAATGTACACACGTTTTTTTTTTTGCGGTCTGAAAAAAGAGATTATTCCTACAACTTATGTACAGGGTTGCCACAGACTAATGTACCTTAAGAAAGTGACTAAAAGTGACTTACTCTGAACAGAAAAGGGTTAAAAAGTAACTTATTCAAAACAAAAAAATGGCTGTAATGGTTATAGAAACACTTATCACCTTCAAAATTCCAATTTAATTATACAAATGTTTGATCGGCTTGCATTGACAAGATTAGATGAAATTCTAATGCTGCATTTGGGGGTCGACACCATGGTCAGAATTTCCAGGATGAATTTCACAAGTCATTGACAAATTTTAATTTTCAGCTAAGCTTAAGTTTAAGCTGAACATACCATTAACACAACTGCCGTATTTGTATTCCAAGATGCTTTACGATAGGATTTAGAAAACAGGGAAACACAAACTAAAATAACGTGAACTTCAATATCAAACAAACTTTCAAAAATCGATAAAATGGAGAGTTTACTTATCAGTAATTATGACGTGTATTAGTCTAAAAGGTTCAAAAACTCTCAAATGCCTTTTTCTGTAAAAAAGTGACTTATGGTGACTCCAAGTGGCGATTTAGCGGACGATTTCCCAATTCCGGGAAATTTCCTGGTCGAGTTTTTCAATTTTTCCGGTCAAATAAGAGTAAAATATTCCTATTTGGCGCAGAACGCAAACATTTATTATTGTTCATGACGTTCATTCTGAATATCCTTCCACAACAGATCAAAAATTCCAAAATAAAATCATTTTGAAGAAAATAATCAAATCTTCCACGGAAGAATATCATATTTGTTCTAAGAATTGGAACAGTTAAACTTGTCATTAGGAAAAAAATATATTAAGATAGCAAAAAAAGATGGATTTCGAACAAAATAGTTTATTTTTCAACAAAAGTGATGAATTTTCGAATAGCGCTTTGAATCTTTCGGTATTCAAAGAAAAAGATTAATTTTCATATTGTAAGATTAATTCTGAAAAAAAAAAATGTTTCAACAGAATAGTTGAATTTCGAAATAAGAAAGTATTTAATTTTTAACGAAAAAGAAGAATAATTGTCAACAAAAACTTCAATACTCAAATTTTTAATTATAAAAAATATAGATATTTAACCAAACAAATGAATTCTAAAATTAAAGTATGGAATTTCTATTTGGAATAAGTTAAATTCCCAGTTGAAAAAAATTACTAAATATAAAATAAAATATAACATGTAACATAAAATATAATATAACATATAACATACATACATACATATACATACATACATATACATACATACAAATAACATACACACATACATATAACATAAAATATAACATGAAACAACTAACATTCAACAACAACAAAACAATACTTAAAAAAAACGGTTACGTTTCTAAAAGGAATGAGGAATATTAAAACAAAATTGTAAATATTTAACTGCAGTTCTTGAATTTTGAACCAAAAAGACGAATTCTCAACTGAGAGGATGAAACTTTAACTGGAATAGTTGAATTCTTGACCAAAAATTGATTTTAAACGAAACAATACCATTTTCTCAACTAAACATAAGAGTTTTAAACTAAATTAATTTTCGACTTAAATCCAAAAAGTTCAACTGTATAGCTTGAATGGTGAACCGTGTGAAGAAGAATTTTTAAATAAGGAAATTAACTTTCGAAAAAAAAGAAAATTTTCTACCCAAAAATCGATTTTTCAATGAAATTATTCAATTTTCAGTTCCAAAAAAAAAAAAATCTCAATACAAATGGTTGAATTTTGAACCAGAGAAAATCAGTTTTTCACTAGAAATAAAACAGTAAAATTTTCAGGGAGAGAAATTGATTGTCAACCAAACTGGTGAATTTTCAGGTAGACTGATGAATCTTCAACTGGAATAGATGTATTCTATGCAAACCAGATTAATTTTTAACTATAATCTTCAACCCAATGTTCAAATGAATACTTGAATCTTCACACACAAAGATAAATTGCTTTTTAACAGAGTATGTACGTTTTCAACCATAGGTGAAGTTCAAATCTAAATACTAAAACTTCAACAGAAAAATCTAAATTTCAACAAAAGAGCTAAACTTTTAACCAAGTAGATTATTTTCTAACTAAAAAATGATGCATCCGCGAAAAACAATGTAAACAAGTCTTCTATTACAATTGAGAAATAATTCTTGTTCGAAATACTACTTCAAAAACTGCTTGAAGTACTTTGTTCATTTACAATAAGGAAGAGGGGACTTTAAAATTGTGCCGAATTTGAAATTTCAAGAGTGATCTTTTCAAATATCTCTCTTCTAAATCCAAATTATAATTAATTTAGAAAGTTCCCGTTCCATATGAAAAGTTCCCTGTTCCAAGTGAAATTAGATTTTTTCATCAAAAGTCCCTGCCTTGAAATAAAAGCTCAAATTTTTTTCTGAAACTCCCTGTCTTGAGTCAAATAAATGAAGAGGGAGCAAGTAAAACGTGATAAATTCATTTTTTCGAAAAAATGATAAACTAATTCTTTCTGTATGATTGGGCCATCATCAATTCGATTATCAAACTTCAGTCAGCTTAATAAATCTCAGAAAGCAATAAATTTGCAAAAGGTTTACCTTATAATGCAAGAAAATTTTAAAAATGTCTCTCATAAAGTATATAGATATATTTAAAAAAAATTCAGAATCAGACCAAAGGAACGTTACATTCTTTGAATCAAAATGATGATATATATTTTCAATTCAAAGAAAAAAAGCGGTCATTTCTCGGATTTTAACGGTAAAATTTAAATTGTCTACGTTAAGCCAAGTAAATTCCCCGTTTTAAATCAAATTCCTGGTCATTTCCCGGTTTTTTTCTCAGTCCGATCGCCACCCTGTGACCATTTCTTGAAAAAAGTGACTCATAGTTACTGTTTCTCAGAAGAGTGACTTAAGAGTGACTTTTGGAATAAAAAAGTGACTTTTGGAATAAAAAAAGACTAAAAATGATTCAAGTGACTTGAGTGGCAGCCCTGCTTGTGTACAGCTATGAATCAGCTCTGTAAATCTAAGTTTGTAAGAAATCTTTCGTGAAATTCGGCTTCAGTAGAAAATTCCGCACTGGTAAAACTTTGAACTTTTAAACTTTTAACTAAATTCACACATCCAACATTTTTCAAATTTTTTTCAGGATACGAAAAAACTGACCAGAAATTAAATTTTTTGTTAATATAAAAATATAACATACTTTCCAGATACATTGTTGCTGAATTTAGGCATAAACATTCTGATTGAAAAAAGTCATCCAGAGCTCAGGGAGAATGGAAGGTACGTTTTTTTCGCTTGAGGCGCATGTTTTCTCAACTCAAGTCAGGAATTAATATCCTTATTTTCAAGTAAAAGAGGCAAAACCTGAATCAGAATAAATGTGTGGCTACTCCTATTACAACTCCAATCATTTTTCAGCATGACTAGACGCAGCCTTATAATCGAAATATTTTGCCAGAATAATTCCATTTCCGAAAAAATGTTGCAAACGTCCTTTTTGTGATTAGGCTTACGATTTCCAATTTAGAAATTGTTCAACTTTTTATGTCATATATGGAGTTAGGAGGAACTTTTATTATTAACACTGATTCTACTATCAAGTTCGATTGATTGAAATTGAACAATGAAAAAGGCCTCTATCTTTAAACGTTCCATGCCGTATAGCATCAAACCTTTTACTGTCCAATAATGATACAAAACAAATCAATTTCCGGGATAAATTGTTTGTTTAGTTCAGAAGCAAAGAAAAATATTATTCACTCTAGATTAGCGAATTGAACCTGGCAAAAAAGTGCTCCACAAAAAAGGTATTTTTCACTCGAAGGCAATCAAACTTTTTGCCTCGAAAATGACGGTTCCCAGACAGGAAAATATTCATGGTAATACGTCCGTGAAACTTGAACGTACACTAGATTGTCTAAATATGAGGTAGAAAGGGTCACAAATAGAAGGCATATGCAAAGATCTGAGACAGAGTCTGCGACAGGTAAGATCAAGAGTGCGCGTCGGTTTCGACGCCCATGGCGTTTATAGTTTGTTACTTTTTCATGCGAACGCTTCGCGCACTTGACCCAAAAAGAGCCGCGGGCAGATAGAATCGGAGGAACGTGCTGAAAAGAAGTAAAAGGGTCTGCACCTCTGCATGAGCATTGAGTCTCGGGAGGCCTGAGACCTGGCACTCGAACCGCCCGCCATGCCACCACTTGGCCCGGTCCTCTTGACCTTATGTATGTATGTATGTATACCTTTCCTGTACTTCAACAATTCAACATACGAACCACCTGTTTCTCGTGCCCGAAATATACTTCCGAATGCCTTCGAACATCAAAGATTCAAAGAATAGAAAAGCACTTGATCAAATCTTTAGATAGGGGAGAGTGGCCATCACTGGGTTCGTTGTAGACACAGGGTATTTCCAATTATTTGGAAAACCAGTTGAGAAATTAGATTTACACTTCGAGAATTACTAAAATATATGTGACAAACACACACTGTCCAAAATTTTTGAGGAGAATGAAAAAAAACTGTTTTTGATATTATGATAAAAAAATTTATCTTGCCTTCCACAAGTATATTATTATTATTATTATTATTATTATTATTATACCATTAAGCCAAGTCCCTTTCGGGGTAGGCTAATTCGATTACGTTTTATCATTGTAATCGAATTTTTATAGGTTATTTTTTCTGTCACTGAGT
>WSXT02122900.1:0-10903 GCA_011762715.2 Neuroterus valhalla | reverse complement strand
GCAACCACCCTCTAGAAGCTTTGAGTACCTTCTAGAAAATTTGTCTTTTTTGTTGAAAAAAATTTATTATTTTCAAATTCGTCTTCTTGGATAGACGATTTGTCCACTCGGATTGGATTTTTTGTTAATCATTCAATCCTGTTTTGTAAATATTTCATGATTTTGGATTTAAGTTGTCTTTCTGGTTTGAAAATGTACATCTCTTCTGGTAGAAAATCGAGTAGAAAATTTTAATTTTAAGATCGAAAATGAACCTTTCCGTTTGGCATTTACCTTTCTAGGTTGAGAATTCAACTACCTTCTAGAAACTTTTACAACCCTCTCGAAAATTCGTCCCTTTATTCCAAAAATGTATTATTTTTAATTTCGTCTTCATGGATAGAGTTTCAGTTTGAGATTCCAACTGTATTCTAACAAGCTCGTCTCTCTTGATTAAGAAATTTATATAATAATCCTAATAATCCTAATAAAATAATCTACATTTTCAATAATGATGTTTTTCTTTTCCTTCTTATTATTTATTTATTTCTTGAATTTTTAGTAAAGTTATCTTGTCTAAGAAATGAGATTATTAATTTAAAAATTTATAATAATCATTCATATTTAAGAAAAAACGATATCAAAGATGAAATTCGGCCGTGCAATGTGATACACGCGCCGGTGTGAGATACCGCGCTCGACACCGCTAGATACATTAAATTTTTTCCGATAGTAATAATAGTTTTACCATTTTGAAATAAATCGTTTTCGATCGGAAATTTAACGTAGAATACGATAAAAATACTAAGAACCTAATTCATAGGTGTTAAACTAGCTAAAAATCGATTTTAATATTTTAATTGTTTATAACATTTTTAATTTGTTGATAATATTTTTGGGATGATTTTTTAATAAAGCTTGTTCTATTACCTTTGAAATGAAAAAAAATAATGTCCGTAGCTCAGATAGAACAGGAGTTATGCATTTTTAAAAGATAGTCTTCACTCGAATTCTCAATCTTTCAACCCTTCCTACTTCCCAAAAAATTGCAAAATAAAAAAAAATCCTCAAAAACGTATCTTCTCTTTTTCGATAAAGAATCCGTAAAAAAAGTATTAGGTCAATCAAAAATGGGTCGGTCGATTCTCTGTTCGATTTGTAAGAGAATGTCCCAAATACGTCCACCAAAACATTTTGAGCAGTCAATCATACTCATTAATTTCTTTAATTTTTTACTTAATCTGCTCTTTATTTTCAATTTCCAGTCAGTGAGTGAATTATCTGTCATTCCCAGTTTCCCGGTCTAGCGACCAACCTGTTATTCAATCTAAATAGCGGGAAATTCAAAAGCGAGACGAAATAAAGGGGAATCCCCTCTTGTCCTTTCTACGCAACAACGCAACTGCGAAGAATAACTCCAATCACAGATTCACAAGAGATCATAGTCATGGAAGCGGCGCTTAAACTCGATAACTATATTGGCAACGTTGCACGGTTGCGCTCTGCGTCTGCCAGTTCACCCCACGTACAGATTCTCATCGCTTTTTCTCTTGTCTCTTCTCTCCCGTCTCTCTTTCACCCACACACTTCCCACCCTCAGCAAGGTGTCTCTTCCTCGTCCTCTCCCTTTCTCTCTCCCACTCTGTCTACTTCCTTTCTCACTTTTCCACCCCCGCTACCAGCTTTCCTCCGTCATTTGAACCTCGAACCGAAAACCGCACCCCTACGAACTCTCTAACCCAATAGAAGTCTCCCCCTCTAGATAGCTACCCTTTCTCCCTACTCTTCAGTCGCCACTTTCTCGCTGCTCTCTTCCAACCTCTATAGACTTTATCTTTCCACGCTCCTTTTTTTCTCTTGCTCACTCTCTTGTTACCTCTTTGTTCATGTTTCTCACCCCCACAACTCGTTTATTTTCCTCCTTTCGACTTTATTCCGCTCTTTTCGTTGCTACTTGATAGTCATTTTTCTTCTCACTTTTCTCCGAAAATGGTAGTAATTTAAATCAGCATATTTAAGGATAAATTTATTGATAAAAATTATCAAGAGTTTTGTCTTATTTCAATGAATATTACATTCTCATTCTGAATGAGAAGGTATTGGTTTTATGTGAAAACACTGAAAACTGACTTTCGCGGATTTCATGAAATCTCCCGGTTTTGAGACCCTCTGAGTAAAAAAAAAGGCTTTTACGAAGGTGTCTGTCTTTCTGTCTGTATGTCTGCAGTCTGTAATCTGTATACTCAATAACTTCCGAAAGAATGATCGGATTCAATTGGCCTTTGGCACACATTTTAAGGGACCAAAAAGACAGGGCAAGTTCGTTAACCAGCTATTTTGGACGAAAAATCGAAGAGCGGGAGGATTTTGAACATTTTTCTGGCCTTTTTTTGCGAAACTCAAAAATTGTAAGTACAATTCCTCGTATCATGTGAAAATTGGAACAATTTACCTCAATCATTTTTTTCGATAAAAACAAAATCGGCAGAGTTATTGTATTTTCAAAATTCAAAAATATAAAAAAGATGAGAATTTTTAGCCAAACAACGCAAGATTGAAAAGAAAGTCAAAGAGAAAAAATGTTTCTCCTTGGGAGCCCTACAAGATCGTGGATATAAGTTTTTGAATTTTCTCAGAAAATCGATTAATTCCCATTTTGATCGCACAAAAAATAATGAAAAAAAAATCTGTCCGCCGCACGGGCACATTCTCATCGCGCGCTGCTCGCAAGTTTGAGCGTGCCCAGGCTGCGCATCTTTCGGATCTCGCGCTTCGCGCTGGATGATAATCTCGACTCGCGCTACGCACTCGGCCTTTGTACCTCCCTATAATTGTATAAACGCTTGTGATACTCAAAAGCGAAATATCGACTACTTTAATTTGATGAGTGTGATTCTCTTTTGTTGAAACTTCTCTGACTTTAACGAATACATTCTCATGGCGTGTCTCGTACTGCGCACTCGATCAAAGTTTGGCCAAAACGGTGGAAAAGTTATGTTGTCTAATTGTTTCACATGTTGTGTAGTTTTTCTAGGAGTTTTATTTTTTAATTTTTAATTTTATTTTGTACGATTGAAAAACAAACTACGCGTCAAATGGGAAAAATTATAACAAATTTACAGATATTCTTCCGGTGAATAACTTTTCTCTATCAATTTTCTGTGTTAGTCTTAGTGATTTTTTCAAAAATTTTATTATTTCATTCTTATAGTTATTCTTCCTGATTGAAATGAAAACTTTATACCCTGTTGAAGAAGTTGATTACACATTCAAAGATATTTTCCGGGTAGAGATTTTGCGTCTATTTGATTTTTCCTAAGCTTGTGTCAATTGTCCAAAAGTTCATTTTTTTAAATTTTCATATGCTTTTTTATAAATGGAGCAAAAACTACTTGTCCTATCAAAAAGTTAATTTTACCAAATTTGTAGATCTTTTTTTTGGTGCACAAGTTTAGTTCACTTATATTTTCCTGTACCTTACATAGTTTGATCAAAAAATGAATCTTTCTATTTTTATTTATTTTTTGTGCGACCAAAATTTGAATTTTCGATTTTTTGAGAAAACTCGGAAAGTTGTGATGATCATCCTGGAGGGCTCCCAAAAACATTTTTTTCTCCAAACTTTTTTCATATATTGCGTTGTTTGGCTAAAAATTCTCATTTTCGTTTATATTTTCGAATTTTGAAAATACCACAACACTGAAAATTTCGTTGTTATCAAAAAAAATCATATGGATAAATTGTTTCACTTTTTACGTGATACAAGAAATTGTACTTATAATTTTTGAGTCATGGAAAAAAAAGTCCAAAAAAATTTTCGAAATTCCCCCTCTTTTATTTCTCATCCAAAATAGCTCGACTTGTCTTTCTGATCCCTTGAAAAGTATGGCAAAACTTGATCGAATAAGACCATTCTTTCGAAAGTTATCGAGTTCACAGATTATTTTTCAATATTTTTTGTGCGATCAAAATTGGAATTTTCGATTTTTTAAGAAAGTTCAAAATATTGTATTCACGATACTATAGAGCTCCCAAGAAGAAACATTTTTTCTCTCTGACTTTCTTTTCAATCTTGCGTTATTTGGCTAAAAATTCTCATTTTCTTTTATATTTTTAAATTTTGAAAAAACCATAACTCTGGTAATTTTATTTTAATCGAAAAAAATGATCAGGATAAATTGTTTTACTTTCTACGTCCTACATGAAATTGTTCTTACAATTTCTGAGTCTTAGAAAAAAAGTCAAAAAAAATATTCAAAATGACCCCCCTCCCCTTCATTTTTTATCCAAATTAGCTGGTTATCGAACTTGACCTGTCCATTTTCAAAAGTTATCGAGTATACAGACGAGTTCGTTGACCAGCTGTTTTGGATGAAAAATCAAAGAGGGGGGGGGGCATCTTGAACATTTTTTTGACTTTTTTTCAAGAATCAAAAATTGTAAGTACTTGTAGAACTTAATGAGTGGAACAATTTATCCTTATCATTTTTCGATAAAAACAGAATTGTCAGAGTTATGGTATTTCCAAAATTCAAAAATACAGAAGAAAATAAGAATTTTCAGCCAAATAACGCAAGATTGAAAAGAAAGTCAAAGAGAAAAAATGTTTTTTCTTGGGAGCCCTACAAAATCGTGACTACAACTTTTTGAATTTTCTCAAAAAATCGAAAATTCTCATTTTGATCGCATAAAAAATAATGAGAAATAATCTGAGAACTCGACAACTTTCGCAGAATGATCATATTCGATCGTGTTTTGGCACCTATTTTGAGGGACCAAAAATACAAGTCAAGTTCGTTAACCAGCTATTTTGGATGGAAAATCAAAGAAGGGGAGCATTTTGAACATTTTTTTGGACTTCTTTTTTAAGACTCAAAAATTGTAAGTACAATTGCTCATAGTACGTAAAAATTAAATCAATTTATCCCTATCATTTTTTTGGCTAAAAACAAAATTGTCAGAGTTAAGGTATTTATAGAATTCAAAAATATAGAAGAAAATGAGAACTTTTAGCCAAATAACGCAAGATTGAAAAGAAAGAGAGAAAAAAATTTTCTTCTTGGGAGCCCTACAAGATCGTGAATAAATAAGAGTGTAATAAAATAATTGATTCCAGAGTCTTTAACTCTTTATTAAAAATGTTGAGCAATTGGTATAAATATTATCCAATAATAAATAAGTGGGAGAATTAGATCAGATTATTATGATGGAAAATATTTAACGAGTTTGATGATTGAAACGCTTCTCGAATTGAGAATCTGTTGAAACAAGGCTTGTTGAATGGGCAGCTTATATACGATTCATAGGGGTGAGTAGCCTGTTGGTGGGGTGTTTGAATCATCATCTCACGCTTTACCAAGCGTCCCCTCTTCATGAACTTTTATCGGATGGGGGACAGGCGATAGGCAGTAGTGGATTAAGAATTAGGCTACTCGCGTGCCTTAAACTGTAGTGTTATATTAATAATCTAAGAACCTAGAAAATTCTCTATCAATAGAGACTGACCTCAAAATTTATTTTTCGACTATTTCTGATTTTTCAATAACCCTTCTCTCATATTTTTTTCATAATGTCTTACATACTCCTCTTGGCCTAAAAATAAATATGGCTTGAAGAAGACCAATTGCAAGAGTAGGTCATACAAAGTTTCTCAATTTTTTGTATAATTTATAGTGAATTATTGTTGTGTTAATCTCCCATTATAATAAAAAAAATTCCTTCAGTCTTATCGTTTGAACCCAATGAGGAAAAAAATGTTGAATTTTGATAGTTTAAAACAAAAACTGTTTATGTTTACGAAAATTATGGAATTCAAATCGAGATTCAAATTAATCTTTTCAATCATCGATAATTTTGATTCAGAACAAGTAAGGGGCGACAAGCGTTGTTATACAAAATCCGTATTCCGCAATTTCCTGAATTTTCCCTATAACAAATTTTTTATTTTCCTTAACGGTTATAAATTTTTTTTTCGAACGAAAAAACATTATTAGACCGAGGAGATCGATAACTTTAACGCGAAAAAATGTTGTTTGCTGAATTCTTCTGAAAAATTTCTTGTACACATCCATCCAGATTTTCATAGCCTTTTACTTCAACTTATCGAAAATCCCCTGACTTTCCCTGTCTTTCTGGAATTTCCTGACCTGTTGCAGCAAATTACTCCATTTTTTCAAAGCTTCCCCCTAAATAGCCTTAAGGGGTTAGGTATACTTCGGATTTTCGAAAACCTGATTTCTTATTGCAGTTTCTGAAAGTATAACATTTCAAAAATACTGTGTTACAATTTTATCAAAATCAGACCAAAACTCCCGAAGATACACAACTTTAACCGAAGCCGTCTCGAGCGTTTTTGGGGCAGGGAAGCATTAATCAAAACTAAAATAAATAATTAATATAAATCTAAAGTACTTGAACGAATAATATGTTAACTTTTCATTTATTTACTTATTTTCACCGAAAAATAAGCGATTTTTTACACACAAAAAAAAGTTTACACATCAACCATTTTGATAAAAATTAAAAATTTGTTGCAATGAATCGTTCAAGTACGAAGAAATATTGTTTTTCTACTAATCTTTCTTTTTTTTTGGACCTCTGGCAGATTGGCTATAACTTGGTTATTTATTAATATTTTTGCAAGCAAATTTTTTTGTAACTTCTTGAAATATGTATAATTCGAAGTGTTAAACATTTGGCAATAAAAAAATAACCGATTTCCTTCAAGAAATTCTTAAAAAAAAACGTTTTTTTGGCTTGCAAGTATAGCTAACCTCTCAAGAACATAGTTTTTTAACATCTTTCAATTTTAATACTTTGACATGTACTGAGTTTCCTCACCAAAAAAAATAATTATGATACACGAAAAAGACATTAGACTAGAAACGAATTTTCCATTTTTTTTCTTATTCAAATAAGAAAATACATTCAAGATGAAAAAGTGCATAATTGAAGCCTAAACAATTGGATTGTAAAATATTATTGGGTTCCGGGAAAACCTAAAACATTTTTTCCCCGCTCGAGGCACACGTGCTTTTTTTAAATTCAGAAGGTTATAACAAATCTGATATTCAATTTAGAAAAAAAAGGTTGCAATTCGCTTCCTACTTATTGAATTTCTGAATCGATACAAGAAGACAGCTAACCTTGAATAAATTCAACCTTAAAGTGCTTGCATATCAAGTTTTCCTTTCGTACGTATTTTAGGGATGCACCCTGGTTAATCAAGCCAAAAAGGAAAAAATCATACCAAGCGTTTTTGAGAGAAACGATTTTTCCATTTTTACGATGGAAAATCTCATTTTTCTCTGGAATGCTGAAATCTTTAAATGATACTTTATATGTGTAATCTGCCAAATACACGGAACTTTCGGGAAAAGTAAATTTTTTCAGAAAATATTTTCAAAATTTTAATTTGTGCTTGAATTTAGATTCAGTACCATAAAAAAAGAACTTTTGAAAGTATGCACGCTACAAACTTATTTTAAAGGCTTGTGTAGCTTTTTGACGCTACGATTTATCTTATCATAAATTTTTTTTAATAAAATAAATCAATCTTCGATTATATTTCGAAAATGAAAAATTTTACGTAGAAATTAATATTTTTTATGTGGTAATATCATAATTCAATTCAATAACATGACTAACAGTTTTGTAAAAACAAATGATTGTTCTTAACTACGTATTAACATAAATTATTTAAATTTATTAGTCATTGAAGCAATCAAAATTGACAAATTTTAGATCGGTAAAAAATTGAACAAATAAAAATTACGCAATTTCAACTAGAATGTGTACAGAATCGAAAATTTTTTTGTTGAGAATTTTGGTTAAAAATGTCCCAACTTTGTATAACCTCGTTCCTGAATCTGTTTCAAAAATTTGTTTACAGAGAAAAACTTATATTTATATAAAATTTGGAACAAAAAAAGTTTGCCTAATGAGTGCGTGCCAGATTTTTTAAAAGAAAAATTGAGCAGTCGTAACAACCAACTTCGGTACAAAATATACAATTGTTCTTTCTTAACTTTTCTTCTTCTCAACTTCGCATTAACATAAATTTCCTTAATAATAAGAAATTAACATTAACAGTCTATATTTTTTTCTGTGACTTTTACGTGATTATCTGTACATATTTAATTTATCCATTTGCTTCTTCTCTTCAAAATTCTGACAGTGAATCTGATTTTCTATTTTCACCTATATGGACACCATTTCCATAAAAAATTTATCAATGTATATTTTTACATTCAGTTAAATTGATAAATAAAGACCATTTCCATGTTCACAATTTTCACGAAACATAGTTTTCACAAAAAATAATTTGCACGTTCAAAAAATTCTAAGTTCACACTTTATTTAATTATTTATTTAAGTTCACAGATTTATAAATAAGATTCCAATGAAACATGTATAATCATGAACGTTTATAATTTCATTGAATGTAATGTAAATAAACAACAACCGTTAGTGCATTTGAAGATAAATTAAGCTGGATTATACCAATCTAACCTCTGCTAATCTGTGAAACAAAATTCAGGATTGTAAGAAGTCAAAGAGTTCCCAAATTACAAGTATATTTTTCCAGTTTTAATAATGAAAATCGTATAATTTGTTTATTTCAGTGCTTCTATGATTAAAACAAAATAATTTATCGAAAAATCATTACTTTTCTGCGTACTTTTTCGGAGAGGCACAGTTAGCCGGGCTGCACGGACAAGGTGAAAGTAAGGTTACGTCGATGGAGGTTACATCGATGGAGGTTACGTCGATGGAGGTTACGTCGATGAAAAATAACAAAAAAAGTGTTCCTTAAGTTTCAAAGTAGAATGCATTGAAAAATCCTTTTGCGATTCGTTTTCTCCCGTTCTGATATATATTTTTATCCTTTATTCAATAAATTTTGTTTACAAATATATAATTAATTGTCAATTACGTTGATGGTTACTAATAAAAATACGCAAGGTTTTCGAAAACTTTTTCCTAATTTGTGAAAAAGTTGTTTATTTTCACATTCAAAATTTGGAGGAATGAGTAGTGAGCGGTTTTTTCTTCAATTTTTTGCCAAAACTGGTCCCGGAAAGGTCTTCCTATTCATAGTTGTCGAATGATCGCTGTTTATGTATCGACGTAACCGAAAAAATATTTCCGTGGACACTTATTAAAATTGGAATATTTATAATAAAAATTGTACTTTCTTAATCAAACTTCAAGACCCTCAAGAATGTATTTTTAGTCACTTCATTATTTATTTTATACGTGGCTACAAAATATGCTTCAGGCATTTGTGGATATCTCTCAAAGCCATTTTTTGGGCTCGTAATATTTGTTTACTCTGAGTTATAATAATTTATTCAGTTTTTACTATGGAACTTGTTGGAAGGTACTAAAATGAAAATCTTTATAGAGTTTAACAAACTTCTCCAGAAGAATAGGAAAAATTGATGCTAATCGTTTGTAATTGCGTTTAGTTTAACAAACTTCAACATGTTCTGGAAACTTCATTTTTAATTTAGTAACAATGTTGAGAACAATGGACATATTCCATGAAATTAATCAAGTTCCTGAAATTCATAGTAAATAAAAATTAATTTTCCTCGTCAAAATTGAAGGAACATCTTTTTTAACAATTAAAAATCTCTTTTCTCTCGACAGCGACGCAAGATATGAATAGCAGTTCCTAATTTAGAATTAATTCACTTCATGGATTCTATCAAATTCAAAATTTTATTTTCAGAAACCTTTGTATCTAGCATTGGAACAATGTTAAACTAAATGCATTTCCAGACGATTTGGATCCAATTTTTCTTTTTTTTCGGACAAATTTGTTGAAATATACACATAGTAAGGGTATAGTTTGATAGATTTCCAAAAGATGAACAATTTTGATCGGAAGACTAATACTATTCATGTTTGCGCTTTTTTCGAGAAAATGAGAATTTTGCAGCTCAAAATGAGAAAATGTTTTTTTTAAATGCGTATAGTACGATTTTAAGGGTTAAACTTGATCAAGGCTAGCCATGAAAAATATTCGATTGAAAAATATTATTATGTTTCGATAAAATGGCGGGGAAATTGGTTTTTTCTCGAGTAGGTTCTTCGAATCTGAACAGTGATAAGAAAATTAAATTTTCAATTAAAAAAAAAAACAATAAGAATCGTCATATACATTTAGCTGGATGTGATTCCGAATGCGCACATGGGTTCAAGCTTAATTCAAATTCATAGGCCCTTCTGTAATAGTACAGTCAATCTGTAAAATTATGTGGAAAAAAATACCATATAAAACATTTTTTTGCGGGAATCGCTAGAAAAGCATTCAAAAAGCTTAACCTGAAAAAAGCGGGATATTTCCGAGGCGGGTTTTTGAGAAAACTCAAAAAGTTTTTGGATTTGATATTTTCTGTAAATGGTACGTTTTTGGGAAAATTTGTAAGAGAAAATAATGTTGGGGGCAATATTTTCTACAACTTTTCTCTTGAGTCGACATGCTGCAATGAAAAGCGCAATTTATAGATGGCGCTAAAGTACAAAAAAAGTGTTTTCTCGCTTTTTGGCACAGAAAAATAATTTTAATCGCAAAACTGTTGATGATAAAGTTGTTTGTCTAACAAAAGCCTACAAAATTGATACGAAAACTTTTCTCGTCTGACTTACCGTTCACGAGTTATAGCGTGACAAACCTGTCACCGCAGATTTCCCATTGTTTCCGACGAGGGTGACGTTAGTGTGGGTACGTAATAAATCATTACTTCAGGCTGAATAAATCATTTTTTTGTAAGTACACGGATAGAAATTTTTGACAGCTACTGAATTCATAGTAGTAGGCCAGCGCAAACAAGGCATGAAAGCAGCAGCAACTTCAATTTTCGAAACGCGTCTGTCCCATAAGGTTAGTTTATCCGTTTCTAAGACGACAGTTGCC
>WSXT02122867.1:694-10904 GCA_011762715.2 Neuroterus valhalla | reverse complement strand
ATAATGATGTTGTCACTACACAGCAGCAGAGTTTGTTGAAGGCAACTTTGGTCACCTCTGGATGCTTTTTTAGAGCTGCTTTTTTATATTATTATTATTATTATTATTATTATTCAATATAATCACATTTTTAACAGATGTTTAGATGAGAGAGTAAATGTTGAACGAATCAAGTTATTCAATTTTTTACAGAACAGTTGAATCCTTAAACAAAAAAGATGAATATTCTAGAAAAAATAGATTAATTTTCCATCCAAAAAGACGGAGTTTCATCAAACTATGGTTGATCAAAATTCCACTGCAGTTGAATTTTTAACACGAAGGATTCCTTTTTTAGTAAAATTGTGGAATTTCCAACAAAATAATTTTATTTATAACCAAATAGTTACATTTAAAATCAAAAAGTTGAGTTTCAATAAAGAAAATCAGTTTTTCACAAAAGAGATATATTTTTAACAAAATTTATAAATTTACACAAAATTTTTAACAAAAAGATTTTGAATCAGAAGCAGTCTATTTCAAACCAAAAAACGAATTCTTCCCTAAATGGTTGAATCGATTGAAAACTAAATAATTTAATTTTTTTAATCCAAAAATATTATTTAAAAAAAAAATGTTATTTTTCAGCCAAATATTGAGTTTTTAACACAAAATGAATAATTCTCAAGGAATAGTTTAAATGTAAACCAAAAAAGATTATCTTTTCACCAAATGTTCATATTTTCAATCAAAAGTTATTATTCTGATATACAAAAATAGTTTGATTTTCAATTAAAAATGACGAATTTTCAATAAGTAGTTTAATTTTCGACAAAAAGAACTACTTTTCATCAGAATTGTGGAATTTCCAACAAAATAATTAAATTTATAACTGAATAATTACATTTTGAATCAAAAAGTTGAGTTTCTTCAACCAAGAAAATAAATTTTTTAGAATAGGGCCAAATTTTTCACAAAATATATTCATCTTAATCGAAGAGTTTAATTTTTAATCGTGAACGACGAACTAGGAACGTCAAATGTAGAAGGTGTTATTTCAACAGAAAAAATTTCAATTTTACGGTAAGAAAAGAATAAATGATGTTTGGAATAAAGAATCTGAATTTTCAACCATTAATGAAATGGTTGAATTTTTAGTTGAAGGAACTAATTTTTAACCAACCAAGGAACAAATTACCAACATTTTCAACGAAGATGATGCAAGTTGGAAAAAAGTTACATTTAAGCTATTTGGAAACAGATCAATTTTGACTTAAGAGTTGTTTTTTTAACCAAAAAATTATGAATTTTCAAATCAGAATGACAAATTTGAAACAAAAAAATTTTGAATCAGGAACACTCTATTTACCCCCCCCCCCCCCTCCTCCTCCCAACGAATTCTTTCTAAAATGCTTGATTCAATTAAAAACCAAAAAGATGAATTTTTCATCCAAAAATATCAATTTAAAAAGAAAATATTTCTTTCTAGCCAAATATTGAGTTTTCAACCCAAAATCACGAATTATGAAGAAAAAGTTGAAATCTCAACCACAACAGATTACACAGCCACACAAAAAAAATCAATTAGAGCGTTCAGAAGTCAGCCCATGTTCACTATGTTTTTTGGGTCGCTGAAACCGAATCTGGAGTTCATGTTACCTCTTCGCATCAGGCTTTCGACATAACCTCAAAAAATCTTAAAAGACACCCTGAAATGAAAAGTATAATGCTGGTCCAAGTGCCGGGCAATGCATATAATGTTTTTTGGATCGCTGAAACCGAATCCGGAGTTCATTTCACCTCGTCACATCTGGTTTTCGACATAACCTCAAAAAGTCTTCAAAGAAACCCTGAGATGAAAAGTATGATGCTGGGCCAAGTGCCGGACCATGCATATAATGTTTTTTGGATCGCTGAAACCGAATCCGGAGTTCATTTCACCTCTTCACATCAGGTTTTCGACATAACCTCAAAAAGTCTTCAAAGACAGCCTGTAATGAAAACTATAATACTGAGCCAAGTGCCAGACTATGTATATAATGTTTTTTGGATCGCTGAACCGAATCCGGAGTTCATTTTACCTCGTCGCATCAGTATCTCGACATAACCTTAAAAAGTGTTAAAAGACATTATTCAAAGACGTGATTGGGTAAAATGAACTTCGGATTCGGTTTCAGCGACCCAAAAAACATTTGACATGTTCCAGCACTCAAAAAGCATTACTTTTCATTTTAGGGTCTCTGTGAGAACTTTTTGAGGTTATGTCGAAAATCTAACGTGATGTTAGTATTTTCAAAAAAAAAAAATAATAATAATAATTTGATGTACAAATATAGTTTGATGAATTTAACAAAAAATTGAGATTATAATGAAAAAATGGTTTTTTACTAAAAAGGCGAATTTTCAAAAAAATATGTAAATTTTGAACTAGCTGAAAAACAATAATTTCTAACAATATAGATAAAGTTCTAACCGAGTAGTTTAATTTTTAAACCAAAACGACGTATTTTTATCGTAAAAACTAGCAGGCTTGGCCACGCGTTGCCGTGGCTCCTCTATAATACGTTGAATGAGTATTACACCCAACTATTCAATACAGTCAACTTAATAGTATCATTATTACTATTTGGTGTATTTACGATACACATCACAATTAAGATAAAATGAAAGAATGATACACGTATGTAAATGTAGAAACACAATTGACGTGAAATAGATTGTAGCATCAAGAAATCGAAACATGACACTACCTATTGGTTGCTTAACCAACCTAAATAACGTAAAATGTTAAAGTGTCGGTTTATGAACGTAACTTATACCGCCACCTGTCAGAAACCTATGGAACTTACAAACAATTATACTCTTTGTCTTGCAAAAAACATTTAATTTGCAATAAAAGGATATTGAGGTCATCAATCGAGATAAAAATAATACTATCTTTTAGGGTAGACCATATCACACAAAGTCAAACAAAACTTCATCAAGATCGATGAAGTAGTTTCGGAGTTTAGTGGCGACAAACATCATGACACTAGATTTTAATGCATAAAAAAATAGTAGGCCTTATTAGGAAGTACTTCAAGTCTAAATCCATTTTGGTCATGTAGCCTGATGGAGGAAATCCCAATTTTTTTTTTCATCTCAAGCTGGAATTGGGAATTCTATGAAGTTGGTAGAGTGTGGTCTATTTTGATGTAAACAAGTGCATTGAGCGTGTACTGACGAAGTCTGAAAGAGACTTCTTGAACCGGGCAGGACAGGCAGGACTGAATTGAATTCGTGATTTCGTACTTCGAGTGTAATTCCGCTCGGTTCCGCTCGGCTCCGCGCTTCGACCTACTTATGTTCGGCACGCGATCCTCCACCTCCATCGCCTTCCAACCACCACCTCCTGACCCTGCCCCTGTCCCTGCCACTGCCGCATCCCGATTTAGAGCCGTCGTCTAGAACTCGAGTCTAGGTCTAGAACCACCCGGCGCGGCGGAGGCTCGCATATCAGCCAGACAAAACCCAGGTACGCGTACATTTCGCGAAATCCATCCCTTTTCATCTAAATCTGGAAACCGTGGCAAAACATTATTCCCTAAAGTAAACAATTCAAGATGGAATTTATGACTCCTTATCATCAGAAATAAAACAACAGAGGATCACTTTTCAACAAAATTGTAGTCAAGTTTCAACCAAGTAGTTCTAATTTCTACCAAAAAAGATAAATTTTCCACTTAAAATGTGATAGGAGACATTTGAAAGAAACAAACTAGAATTTTCAATAAAGAGTTGATTGAATCCTTAATTAAACCAGATGAGTTTTCAACCAAACAGTTGCACAGGGTGGCGACTTGACCGGGAAACCGGGAAAGACCGGGAAATGACTGGGAATTTAATTCAAAAATCGGAAATTTTGTTGAATCAACCTGGCCTATTCAGCATCCTAACGAAAAAATACGAGAAATGACTGCTTTCTTTTCATGAATAAAAAAGAGGATGAAGAAAAACGTTTTGCAAATTTGTTGTTCTGTGAAATTTTTTTAAGTGATCCATATTTGGTAATCGAATTGATGACAGCCCAAACATACAGAAAGAATTATTATCTAAATTTTTTCAAAGAAATGTATTCATCACGTTTTATCTGCTTTTCCTCATTTATCTGACTTGGCACAGGGAATTTCAGAAAATGATTATAGTTTTGATTTTAGGGCAGGGAGTTTTAGTGAAGAAGTAAAATTTCACTCGGGACAGGGAATTTCTTACATGGAACGGGAACTATTCAAACTAATTATAATTCGGATTTAGAAGAGAGGACTTAAAAAAATCGTTCCTCCAATTCAAAATTCGTTACAATTTTCCCTCTTCCTAATTTTAAATAAAGAAAGTAATTCAAGCAGTCTTTAGAGTAGAAGTATTATTCCGAAGAAGAAATATTTCTGAATTATGATAGAAAGCTGTTTTACCTTGTTCATTGCAAAGTCGTCTTTTTTGAGTTCAAAAATCAAATTAATCTTTCAGATAACTGAAAGAGTTGATCAATGTAGGAAACTAATATAAAAATCAAAAAACGCGAGCTTTATTCGCAATAACCGCTATGCCCCGTATCGCCACCATAGCCGACTCTCCCCTACTACTTTAAAATTTCAACTTCTTTGTTGAGAGTGAAATTTCTATGTTAAAGTTGGATTGTTTTGATTCAAAATTCACCTCTGGTTGAAATTGTAAATACTTTGTTGAAAATCAAAGTCATCTTTTTTACATTCTCATCGGAGAAGGTATTGGATTTGTGTAAAATTTGCCCCCCCCCCCCCCGTTTTTGTCAAATGTCCACTTTTTGAGACTCCCTGAGCCCAGAAAAATGGTTTTTACGAATGTGTCTGTCTGTATGGCCGTCTGTATGTATGTACGTATGTATGTATGTATGTATGTATGTATGTATGTATGTATGTATGTATGTATGTATGTATGTAACCCTCTAATAAAAAATATAAACTAAAATTTTGCACCAAAAAAAGATCTACAAATTCAGTCAAATTAATTATTTTATAGGACAAGTAGTTTTTGCTTCATTTATAAAAAACCATATAAAAAATGAAAAAAAATGAACTTTTGGACAATTGACACAAGCTTAGGAAAAATCAAATCGACATGTTCTATACCAGGAAAATATCTTTAAATGTATTATCAACTTCTTTAACAGGAGATGTGGTTTTCATTTCAATAAGGAGAAGAAGCTATAAAAATGAAATAATAAAATTTCTGAAAAAAATGAACAAAAAATTGATAGAGAAAAGTTATTCACCCGAAAAATATCTGTAAATTTGTAATAATTTTCCCCATTGGAAGCGTAAGTTTTCTTTCAATAGTAAAAAGTATAAGTAAAAATTCAAAAATTGAATTTCTAGAAAAACTGCACAACATGTGAAAAAAATTAGGCAACAAAACTTCTCCACCGTTTTGGCCAAACTTTTATTAAGTGCGCAGCACGAGACACGCGATGAGAATATATTTGTTAAAGCCGGAGAATATTTAACAGAAGAGAATTCACACTCATCGAATTAAAGTATTCGACATTTCGCTTGTGAGTTTCACAACCTCTATATACAACTGTAGGGAGGTACAAAGGCCAAGCGCGTAGCGCGAGGTAAATTCAAAACCGAGCGCGGGGCGCGAGGTGAGATGACCATTGAGCGCCAAGCGCGAGACTCGAAAGACGAGCGCCCTGGGTGCGCTCAAACTTGCGAGCGAAGCGAGCCGCATGAAAAGCGCGCGATGAGAATGTGCTTGCGCAGCGGGCAGATTTTTTACATTCTCATTCTGAATGAGAAGGTATTGGTTTTATGTAAAAATTGACTTTCGCGGATTTGATGAAATCTCTACGTTTTGAGACCCCTGAGTCAGAAAAAATAGTTTTTACGAAGGTGTCTGTCTGTCCGTCTGTAGTCTGTAATATGTGTACTCGATAACTTTCGAAAGAATATTCGGATTGGATTGCCCTTTGGCACACATTTTGAGGGACCGAAGACACAGGACAAGTTCGTTAACCAGCTGTTTTGGGTGAAAAATAAAATAAGGGGGGCATTTTGAAAAATTTGTTGGATTTTTTTTCCAAGTCTCAAAAATTCTAAGTACGGTTTCTTGTAGTAAGTGAGAAGTAAAACAATTTATCCTCATGACTTTTTTTGATAAAAGCAAAATTGTCAGAGTTATGGCATTTTCAGAATCCAAAAATATAAAAGAAAATGAGAATTTTTAACCAAATAACGCAAGATTGAAAAGACAGTCAGAAGGCAAAAATGTTTCTCCTTGGGAGCCCTGCAAGATCGTGAATACGACTTTTTTAATTTTCTCAAAAAATCGAAAATCCCATTTTTGGTCGCACAAAAAATAATGAGAAATAATCTGTGAACTCGATAACTTCCGAAAGAATGATCATATTCGCTCGTACTTTGGCATCCATTTTGAGGGACCAAAAATACAAGTCGGGTTCGATAACCAGCTGTTTTGGGTATAAAAAAACGGAAGGGGGCATTTTGAAAAATTTTTGTATTTTTTTTCCAAGACTCAAAAATTGTAAGTACGGTTTCTTGTATTACGTAAAAAGTGGAACAAATAATCTGCATGATTTTTTTTTTGATGAGAACAAAATTTTCAGAGTTGTGACATTTTCAAAATTTGAAAATATAAACGAAAATGAGAATTTTTACGCAAACGACGCAAGATATGAAAAAAAGTTTGAAGAAAAGAATAGGTTAATTTTTAGAAGTCCTCCAGGAGGAAGATTCATTTTTTGATCAAACTATGTAAGGTACGGGAAACGTAAATGAACCTTCATTCTGCACCAAAAAAGGATCTACAAATTTCGTAGACTTAACTTTTTGATAGTACAAGTAGTTTTTGCTTCATTCATAAAAGAAGCATATAAAAAATGAGAAAAATAACCTTTTGGACAATTGACACAAGCTTTGGAAAAATAAAATAGACGCAAGTTCTTTACGAGAAAAAAATCTTTAAATGCGGTATCAACTTCTTTAACAGGAAATGTATTTTTCATTTCAATCAGAAAAGATAACTATAAAAATGAAAAAATAAAATTTTCGAAAAAATGACTAAGGCTAACACAGAAGATTGATCGAGTGCGCAGCACAAGAAACGCGATGAGAATGTATTCGTTAAAGTCAGAGAAGCTTTAACAAAAGAGAATTCGCACTCAACAAATTAAAGTAGTCGACATTTCGCTTCTGAGTTTCACAAGCTTTTTATACAACTGTACGGAGGAGGTACAAAGGTCGAAAGCGTAGCGCGAGGTGAGATTACCATCGAGTGCGAAGCGCGAGATCCGAAATTCGCGCGCCCTAGACGCGCTCAAACTTGCGAGCGAAGCGGGCGATGAGAATGTGTCTGCGCAGCGGGCAGGTTTTTTTTTCTTTACCTTTTTCACATTCCTTGTCCCACCAACCTTTGTTTTCTATTACCCCCTTCCCTTTTGGTCTTACCACATCTTTTACCTTATCAATCGCTCCCTTCATTCTTTCTACTATCTCATCTACCCCGTTCTCTTCTATACCTTTTAGATTCTCATCCTTCATTTTTTCTCCGAATCCCTTCAATTTTTCTCTTCCCTAGCACCCTATGTTTACCTTTTTTACCTTTCCTCCTCCCTTCCTACCTCTAGAATGTTTATGATTCCACAAGATCGGAAGAATTTCATCCTTGCCCAAAAATCTTTCAATTTAATTTGAATATTTATAAGCTTCGAATGAAAATCAACTTTATCATTGCGATAACTTAACTCTCTTGTCTTTATGAATAAGGAACTAATCCTCTTTGTTAATTCATCTCATCTTTAGAGGACTAAACTGCTTTGTTGAAAGATCGTCTTCTATTTGTTAAATTCAACTGGCTGGATTTTTGTATTGCTTCAAGTAATCATTCAACTGCAAATTCGAATATTTTTTTATTGAATGACAATTTTCGTTTTCCAAGTTGTTGAATTGAAATATGTAGTTTTAATTCCACGTATTTTGTTGGAAATTCCTCTTTTGGTAAGAAATTAAACTTCTTGGTTAAAAATTAATTCTTGTGGATGAAAAATTCACGTGTTTGATTTGTAAATCTACTAGGTATTTTATTGGGACTTTGATTATTTTGTCAAAAATGCAACTCTCTTGTTGAAGATACATTTTCTGGTTCAAAATTTAACTGATTTGAATAAAATTCTCGATTTGGAGATTCAATCATTTCGGATTGACATTTCACCTTTGATGGTCGGAAGGTCACTCTTTCCTCTTTTAGAATAAACTTTTTTGGTGAAACCCCAACTGTTTTTGGTTGAATTTCGAACATTCGACTATTCTGTTTAAAATTTTATTTATCTGTTAAAAATACAAATACTTTCTTATAAAATTGAATACAACTTTCTGTGAATGAAAAATTCCCATCTGGTCCTAATGACGTAAATGTGTTTCAAAGATTTGATTAGTTCCTGTCAGAACTGATCAAGATGGCTCAAATGAGAATCTTAGAATAGAATCCTATTTTGTTTATTTTATTTTTCCTTTTTGGTAAAAAATCAACTGTTTAGTCAAGAAAATCAGTTATTATTCTGTAGTCTGACAGCTCGATAAATTTCTAAATCAGAATATCCTTCAATACACTTTTTCTTTGACGAAAAAGACAAATTAAGGTTGCCAGTCAACCTTTTACCGCTCATATTTATGGCTCTAGCCACGAATTACTGCAAACGAAAATAAATTTGAAACATCAAATTACAGTTTTTTCAATTCTTCCAATCCTTTTATAGAAATACTTTCATCTTCTATAATTTGTTAGTAGTACTGCATTCAGGGAAATTTTATTTTTACGCCAAACCAAACTGGATGGAACCAAATCCAAGTGAGTGAGTCATTGCTGATGGTATTTCATGTTTTCAACCTATCATCATGTGGGAATGTGATTTTTATGATATTTACAACAAAACCATTTGATTTTATTAATAGATCAAACATGATTCACTTATATGAATAAAATAAACTAAAACAATGTATTTGTTTATTTATATATTCATAATAAATAAATATTCAATTATAAATGAGTTCGAGTCATTTGATCCAATTTTTGATCAAGCTTCGAGAAGTTTCGCCCGTCTGACTTAAGAGATCTTCTTATAGTCTGCAATTGCATCTAGAAAAAATCCGATTGCGTCTGAATGTCGAATCATCATCAACGTTCTTAATCAAACTCAGTGCGACGTTCATGTCTTCTACATTGCAGACTATTGACAGAACTGCTCACATATGAACAGACATTTATATCGAACCTATAATTAATGATTATTTTTAGTCATAAGAGAGAGAGAAAGATAGATAGCAATATGCTGATTCTGCTGACGGATGATTTGGACCGATTCGTGAGCTCACGGAAGTTTTCCTCGAGTGTCAATCATCCTTGAGTACCTAAAAGCAAATTTCGAATATCGATCTTCCAAGAATTTCCGTTTGAACTTGACATCTAAAAAGACTTCTAATACTCTTCCAAAATTATCAAAAGTTGAAATATTTTTGATATTGCAAAGAAATTTCACAGTGAAAACAAAGTGTAAATGAAACACTCGTTCCAGGGTACCATTTGCCTGCAACGGATTTCCCGGATAACACCGAACGTCTTGAAAACGTTTTCTGGCAATGTTGAAACATTTGTAATTTTTTTGTGAAAAAAACGTTTTCAAAACGTCTGTAAAACGTCGGGTACTTCCGCAAATTTTTGATACTTTGACGGAACAAAACTCTTTATGAACGTTTTAAAAACGTTTGGTACACGTTAGACCAAGCAAAATTTGAGTAGGTTAAACTTCCAAACGTCTTTAAAACGTTCGCAAGACATTTATCGAACGTTTACAAAACGTGCATCCAACGTTTGAAAAGCGCTTGTTAAACGTTCGCGAAACGTTTTGAGAAGGTTTGAAGAACGTTTGATCGAAAAATAAAAAAAAAAATTTATTAGCTTATATACTTCAAAAGTATTAAGACCATACCCTAATTTCTAATAATAAATTTGAAATTAAATTAATTTATTAATTAATTAATTTTGAATTTATTTTAAATTTTCATATTTTTTCTAATGATAATTTTTTTTTCCTAATGATAAATCGGATAAATTTGTCGATCAAACGTTTTCAAAACGTCTGTAAAACGTCGGGTACTTCCGCAAATTTTTGATACTTTGACGGAACAAAACTCTTTAT
>WSXT02122856.1:0-10904 GCA_011762715.2 Neuroterus valhalla | reverse complement strand
GAGCGCGAAGCGCGAGTCAAATATATTATCGAGTGCGAAGCGCGAGATCCTACGGACGCGCGCCGTAGGCGCGCTGACACTTGCGAGCGAAGCGAGCTGCGCGCGAAGCGCGCGATGAGAATGTGCCCGCGAAGCGGGCAGATTTTTTTGCATAGATCCTTGCCCCTTTTGTAGACCATTGGTAAAGATCGTGCGCCAACTATCAGCGTCACTTTTCAGAGAGGTGTCTTTTAAGGGATGAGCATTGTCCCCTTATGCATCACACTATTGACACTATCTCTTGCATATCACAATTCTCATAGGCAACTCTGTGGCGGTACCCATGTTCATGAGCATAAGGTCACTCATATATTATATTTGGATGACCTAAAGATATATGCTTTTGGAAAAGAACATCTCAAAGGTGATCTAAGTTTCTTCGGGAGGTACACTCAAGAAATCAGTATGGACTTTGGATTGGATAAATGTGCCAAGATTGAGCTGAAAGGTAGGCGAATAGCAGCCATGAATAAGGACCCTGAGCTTGTGGACAGAACTGCTATAAGACACTTAAGCAATGAAGAGACCTGCAAGTACCTGGGCGTGCCTGAGAGACGCATCCAGGATACATCGATGGAAAAGGTACCTCAAATCTGATGCAAACACCTTCTTTGACGTATTTGGTCGTCCAGCCTGTCATCGTTAAACAGGAAATCTGCGACTTACATGCTGGGCGTCCCGATTCCACATCATTTGTTTACAAGGGTTCCATGGATAAAGAACGAGATCAAGGCATTCGGCATCATTACGCGCAAGAAAATGCATATGAAGGATAGCTTGCATATTAACTCGTCCGTTCCGCGCTTGCAAATCGTACTCCGTAAATGCGGACGCGGTTTCCTTAATCTTCAATGTTTATACAACCGAATCATCCTTGGTACTGCTCATATCACCGCAAACGGTAGAAATCTTCTTCTAGCAGTGGTCAAGATTCCCGAAATGAGTGTAGAAGGAGCGTTTATTCACAGAACTGCGGAGCAAGCAGCTAAAACCCTTAGCCTGGACCTCAACATCAGAAGTGAGGACAGTACATTACTCCGCAAAAAGGCCTTACTCCTCAAACCACAGGTAAAGGAAGCGGGGGCCAAAAACTTCCTTAAACAACATGAAGACAAGTTGATGCACGGAAACTCTTACGAAGAGTGCAATTTTCGCGTGTCGATGACCAAAGTAAATTTTTGCCTATATACATACGGCCAAAAATGTTTGACTAAAAAAATAATTGCTGAGAGATGTTTGTCAGTGCACAGTAGGCCGGAAGACCTGGAATCTTGCCCAAAAACCAAGTATGGAATTTTAATAAATCAAACTATTCGTCATTTTATAGACACTTCAGAGTACTCAAGAATCAGGTTTTTTAATCACAATTACCATTAATTCTTAGAAAATGATATCTTAAACTTAGAAAAGCGCATGAAATGAGTAATGAGAAAAATTATGCAATAACTAATGTATTTCTGAATAATTCCATGATACAAATTTTCTCGATTATATTTTTGCATCAATAAATGTTAAGACAATACGAAAAAGACGCGATGTCTGTCAGAAAATAAAGAGGTTCAACATTTTTTGTCTAATTTATTCAGGGATAAAGTGATATTTTTCATGTGTGCGCCATTTCGTTTCTCTGCACACTTATGCATCACACCCAAATGAGAAAAATGAGGTGACATTTTGTTCACTAGGATATGTACACAGTATTGAATCGAACTTGACTCTAATATGCTCTTGGGGGTTCGATGACAGTTGAAACCTCCATTGATCAATTAATTCTTGGAGGCCACGGACCCTATTGCATCTACAATGAGTGCTTCTTCTCCAGTACGCAACAAGAAACACTGGGCCCTTCCAAAAGCAGGACATAAGTAACTTCCAGTTCCAGAAGTTACTAATCTTAGTACAGAATTCGAGTCAGATACGGAAGAAGAATCATCTAAGGAATATGAAGAGCTTGATCTTTCTAGGATTCAATTCTCTTCAGATAAGCTAGAATTTTTAGGTGAACAGTAGTTAGAAAATATGTCTACTCTAGCCATTCGTTATGTGACAGGCAAGATACTCGCAATAGTCCAGTACCACACTAGCGACCCCAAAAACTCAAAGGTCACTACTTTTAGTCGATTGCTTATATTTCCCGGATTCTTAGCCGCCGTATTGAGTCCGCAATTTTTGAATTTGAATTTTTGACAGCAAATTTGTAGTCAGTGACCCCAAAAACCCTCGAGTGATTATTTTCATTCGATTCCATATATTTTCCAAAATCTTCGCTGCCGTATTGAGTAAACCATTTTGAATTTTGAATTTTTGACTGCATATTTGTAATCAGTGACCCCAAAAACCCCCGAGGAACTATTTTTAGTCGATTCCATATATTTTCCGAAATCTCCGCCGCCATATTGAGTCCGCCATTTTCAAATTCTGATTTTTGACAGCATCTATGTATTCAGCGACCCTGAAAAACCTCCAGTAATTATTTCCAGTCGATGCCCATATTCTTATTTCCAAAATATGGGAAGAAACTGACTATTTCGGCACTTCTGGATATCTTTGATGTTTGAAATGTCGAGAACTCATGTTCAGAAAATGAGGTGCCATCTCCACGGTCCCCCCTACTCTTAATAAGACAACTTTCTTATAGACTTCCAGATAGTTTCCGGAAAGTTCTAGAGTTGTTGTTGGTTGGAAGGGACAGTGTCGGTCAATTATTTCAGAGAAAACGCCAATGATTGAAACAGCTCACTCCCATTTTTTCGAAAATCCATCTTCATTTTGCATATTTTTTTTAGTTTCCGAGGAGTAATAAAAGTCTTCCGAAATAGAATTCTCAAAAATTAGGAACTTGTGGTTAGAAACCTTCGAATTGAACAAAATATCGAAGAATTTTCAAAATCTGAAAATTTGAAAGTTCTGAGAGTACTGTTTTGAGTTCTTTCTTCTGCAGGAAGAATAACACTTCGTTTTTAATCCCAATTTCCATCTCGAGAGATATCTCTATGGGAATACTTTCTATTCACTTGTGAATTCAACGGTTTGGTGAGGGAAAAATCTTGTACAGTTGGAAATCGGAAATTCCTCTGTGGAATTGAGAGGCTAGCCGTGGGATCGGCCTACTTTCCGTACGATAGTGAAATTGACCCGCCGGAGGAAGTACGCTTACTAGTAGAATACTGTGAGGCAAGGGGTCTTTCTCTCCTGTTTGGGTATTACGCCAACTCACAACACACGCTGGGAGTAGTTCACACACCAACAGAAGGAGACCCGTTTTTCGGGAATATCTAATAACGACTGACCTAGAGATTCTCAATACAGGAAAAACCTCGATGTTTCAAAACTCTATCAGAGAGGAAGTCATTGACATCACTCTCTGCACCAGCAGTTTTGGAGACAAAATCAAAAAATGGAGAGTCCTATACGAACTGCCTCGCTGAGATCACTCATGGCTAAAGTTCAAGCTAGGAGCTACTATACCCGCAGGCCCGAAGTGAGCCAGAAAACCAAGGGGAACGGAGAGAGGCTTGTTTTTCGCGGAGCTAAAGAGTTCACTCTCAGAGGTGCCCAGATCAATCATAGATCTAGACACCCTGAAGAAGGCAGCAAATTTTTTTACGGATGCCATCAACTCTTCCTACGCAAGGAAACCAATGCTACCTAGGGCCCAACTTAGGCCAATAAGGCAGCTTGCAAACAAGATTGTATCTTGCTCCAGGGTCAGGTGGGCCCTGAAGTCTCTTAGCCCTTACAAGTCTCCTGGTCTAGTCTTCTCACAGAAGACTGACGAGATCATCATAGAGCCGCTCGTGAGACTTGCTGGAGCTAGTCTCAGACAAGACTCTGTCTCAGCAGCATAGAAAGGTACTTAAGGAGTCTATGTTGCGAAAGCTAGCAGGATTGGTTATTCCCAACCCAAAGATTTCCGTCCGATCAGCCTCACACCTTCCTTACTAGAAACAGTAGAGAGACTTGTGGATTCACGACAAGGTCCTATCAGAAGGTTGACCACAGGAAGCAGCATGCTTATGGGGCAACTCGTTCGATCTAAACGGCCCTGTGCGGAGAATTTGAACTGATCGAAGGTCATCAGTCATAATGTCCTAACTAGGGTCGTGGATTGGACCTGCCATATGCTGGGCAACAAGATCCTAACAATGACTCAGTGTGATACCACTTTATGTGAAACTGTTAACTCAAGCTACCCACAGGAAGGGTTAGGGGTATCACGCCAGAGGGTTAACAAAAAACACACTGGTCATAGTTCGTGGCCAACATCCTGACGCGCTTCCGAGAATTGTACATCAGACACTGGCATAGTAAATACCTAGCGCAGGAAGACCTCAAACTCGGTCTACCTTAGCAATACGGACACAGTCGTGTTCCCTCTACGGTACAAGCAAGGAACCAGAAGTGCACTGAGACTTAGAATACAAGTGGAAGAAGGTCACAGCGGCATTATAGCTCTGTAGAAGAGTCATTAGGAAAAGTTTTGGCTCGAAGCCGGAGATACTGGTGTGGATCCACTCAGAGATCTTGCTTCCGCGACTAACCTATGAGGCCATGACTGGTAAGAATCAGGATACCACTTCTAAGAAGCGTCACTGGGGCCTTAAGGGTAATACCTACGATGGCATTGGAGGTACCAACGGGTTTAGAGCCCCTTCATCTTATCATCAAGCTGTGACTGCAAAGGCAGCCTGAAGACTGAACATTGTTAACGAAGGGAGGATCTCAAGAGAACTGCGGATTCCTACCTACATCGCGAGTAGTCCAACCCTGGGTATGACTAGGGCTATAACGCGTACCTGCTATACTTTCGACAAGAACAATCGTCTTAGCACATGCACGTAAGGACATCGGCTCATGTCGAAACCCACTTGCCGAGTGGTGGAGACAACTGATTCACAGATGGCTCTGGAAACAAGGAGAGGGCAAGAGTTGCTGTCTACAAAAGAAGGAGTGGAATAGGCTTTACGATACCCATGGGGTCTTGCAACACAGACCTGTAATACAATTTTGTGGCTGTGCTCTACTGCGCCTACAAGGCACTGGAGTATAGAATGAGAGAAACTTCCGTATATGCTCTGATGGCAGGGTGGCTATTATGGCCCTGAACAGTTCAACGACGACGTCGCTACTAGTGTGGTAGCGCTATGGAGAACTTTACAATCCAGAAATGGAAAACCGAGTTTCGATGATCTGCATTACTGGTATCAAAAGTAATGAGCATAGCAGAGACAAGGCCAAGATCGAAACAGAAATGTTGATAAGGCTTGGAAACTTCGGCCATTGCAGGCCCAAGAAAGGGCTCGCAGAGAGTCCCTCTGTCACCTGTGCGGTAAGAATGATGAGACAGCTATACATTTCAAAATTAAGGAAACAAGTTACAGGACATTTTCGTTCTCTTTTTACTCCCTGATGGTCAATGTAAGAACTGCCAAAAAACTACCCTCAAATTGCACATACCAACTCCTTGCGATAGAAAACTGCCTGGAAGTGTGGAAGAAAATTCGAACAATTTAAAATTGAACTGGGAATTCGAAATTATTATTTTACTTCAATACATTCACCTCTCTTAAATTTTACACCAGAAACTACCCTTATGCTCAAATGGGTGTACCGAAACTCTCAGATTCTTATAAGGAACTCATCAAATTTAAAAATATTACAAAAAAACATCCAGAAGAAATGATTATTCTCGGATGTTGGAATCAACGAGCGCCCAAAAACTTCAGCCTCGATTTTGAACTGCCAGATTTTTTTGCTACTCAAATTCGAAGTCAGGGGTTTTCGCTCTTCGAAATTGAATCGACAGATATTTTTGCTACTTGAATCCGAAGTCGGGGATCGTTTTGCTACTCGAAGTTATATCTCCAGACATTTTTTCCACTCGAATCCAAAGCTGAGGATTTTTTTGCCCCTCAAAGTAGAATTACCAGATATTTTTGCTACTTGAATTCAAAGTCGGGGATTTTTTTGCTCCTCGAAAATGAATTGGATTCAAGTAGAAAAAATATGCAATTCAATCCCGAGTTGCGGAAAAATTCCCGACTCCAAATATGAGTAGCGAAAAAATCTGGCCTTCAATTTCGTGCGACGGAAAAATCACTGATTTCGAATTTGAAAAGCAAAAAAGTAGGTTACTCCTATTTCGAGAAGCAGGAACATCTAGTGATTCGATTTTGAGGATCAAAGAGATCCTTGACTTTGGATTCAATTAGCAAAAATATCTGGTAATTTAATTTCAGTGGGCAGAAAAATCCTCGACTTTGAATTTGAGTAGCGAAAAAATTGGGCACTGAATGTCCAAGGAGCGAAAAATGCCTGCCTTCGAATTTGAGTAGTAGAAAAACCTATTAATTCAATTTCGCTATGCAAAGAAATCTCTGAATTTGGATTCGATCAGAATAAAAAATCTACTGCCTCAATTTTGATGGGCAACAGAGTAAGCAATTATCTAGTCAAGTAGACGAAAAATTCGCCGCGCTATTATGATGAGTTTCCTTCATTGTGAGTTTTTCCATAACATGTGAGTATAAGAGTAGTTTTTGGCATGAATTATAGAAGTGGTAAATTCGAAAGAGGAAAGTAATCAGATTGAATTTCTGAATCATATCCAAATTGTTCGAAGTTGTTGTTCACAATTTCGTACAATTCTTTTCGAGAGGTTGATTTTTTCACGTGTGCGTACAAGGAAAAAAAAATCCTGGGGATTTCCTTTGACCGAGTCTGTGATTTTAGGATGGGTCTGAAAGTGCTTGAAATTTTGGAAATATCGTATTTAGGAAATCAGGAAAATAAGAAATACAAGAATTCTTGGATTGTGTCGAGCACGAGTCAATAAAGCACTTCTAGACTCCATCAACAAAAAACCTAGCACGAGTCAATGAAGTATTTCTAGATTACAACGAGAAAACATCTGCAGAAAAATTTGTAACCCGTCGAACACTCCAACATTAGAGTCTCGAAGCCAGACAATGAAGGGTTCATAGACTGTCAAGACATATATTTATTTTAACGTATTAACACACACAAACACTGCTGATGCTATTCCGCACTTTTCACGCTTCGAAAAATCGGACCGCACGCTGCGGAGATTCGAACTACCTATCTTCTCTAGAAGCTAAACTAACGCAACTTATTCCCAACCGCTCCAACCCCTCGGCTAATCCATCTCGCTCAAAACACGGTAAAAGAACTTCGCAATGCGTTATGGCTCAAAAGTGTTCCTGAAAAAAGTAATGCGTTTTATATAAAAGTATTTTCAAATTAAAAAGTTTTATTTCGATTTACGTAATTTAATCAAGAATTTTATATTTATAATCTTCAACCGTTTTCATTTTACACTATTATTCATTCTAAATCACAAATTTCGCAAATGGGACATTCTTTTACAAATCGTACAGATTAAGACCAAAATTGACCGACCCATTTTGGATTGAGCTTATACTTTTTTCACGGGATCTTCATCGAAAAAGAGAAGATACGTATTTGAGGATTGTTTTTTATTTTGCAATTTTTTGAGGAATAGGAAAGGTTGAAAAACAATAAACAATTAAAGTTTGAAAATTGATTTTAAACTAGTTTGACCCTGATGAATTAAGTTCTTAGTATTTTAATCGTATTCTGCGTAAAATTTCCGATTGCAAACGATTCATTCCAAAATGGTGAAATTATTTTTACTATCGGAAAAAATTTAATGTATCTAGCGGTGTCGAACGCGGTACCTCACACCGGCGCGCGTTTCACATTGCACGTCCGATTTTCTTCTTTGATATTGTTTTTGTCTTAAATATGAATGATTATCATATATTTTCAATTAAATAATCTTATTTCATAGACAAGATAACTTCATTGAAAATTCAAGAAATACATAAATAATAAGAAGGGAAAGGAAAAAATCATTATTGGAAATGTAGATTACTTTATTAGGATTATTAGGATTATCATATAGATTTCTTAATCAAGAGAAAAAGGTTTGTTAGAATGCAGTTGAAATATCAAACTGACAGTATATCCATGAAGACGAATTTATAAAATAATCCATTTTTGGGAGGAAAGAGACGAATTTTCTAGAAGGTAGTTAAAGTTTCTAGAAGGTAGTTAAATTCTCAACCTAAAAAGGTAAATCCTTAACAAAAAAGTTTATTTCCAATCTTGATTTTTAAATTTTCTACCAGGATAGATGAACGTTTCCAATCCAAAAGGACAACTTGATCCGAAATCATGAAATATTTACAAAACAGTATTGAATGAGTAACAAAAGAGGCAATTATAAAAAAAGCGATCCAACCCAAATGGACAAATCGTCTATCCAAGAAGACGAATTTTGAAAATTATAATTTTTTCCCAAAAAAAAGACGAATTTTCTAGAAGGTACCCAAACCTTCTAGAGGGTGGTTACATTTTCAACCAGAAAAGTTAAACGCTCAACAAAAAAGTTATTTTTAACGTTAAAATATAAATTTTCAACCAGAAAAGATGAATATTTTCCATCCAGAAGGACAAATTACATCTAGAAGGTTGGAATATCCACAGAACAGCATTGAATTATTAACAAAAAAGTAAAAATAAAGAAAACTAATCCAATCCAAATGGACAAATCATTTATCGAAGGAGACAAATTTTGGGAGTAATAAATTTTTCTCAAGAAAAAAGACGAATTTGCTAGAAGGTAATTAAAGCTTCTAGAGAGTTGATGGAGGGTTCTTGAATAGACGATTTGTCCATTTGGATTAGTTCGGTTTTTTTATAATCGCCTCTTTTGTTAATCATTCAATACTGTTTTGTAAATATTTCATGATTTTGAATTCAAGTTGTCCTTCTGGATTGGAAATGTTTATCTCTTCTGGTTGAGAATTCAACTTCCTTCTGGAAACTTTAACTACCTTCTAAAAAATTCGTTTCTCTTCTTCCAAAAATGTATTAACTTATGAATTCTTCATCATGTATGAACTTTCAGTTTGATATTCCAACTGTATTCTAAAAAATTCGTCTCTCTTGATTAAGAAATCTGTATAATAATCCTAATAAAGTAATCTACATTTTCAATGAGAAGTTTTTCTTTTCCTCCTTATTGTTTATTTATTTCTTGAATTTTTATTAAGGTTATCTTGTCTATGAAATAAGATTATCTAATTAAAAATATTTAATGATTATTCATAATTAGGAGAAAAACGATATCAAAAAAGAAAATCGGCCGTGCAATGTGATACGCGCGCTGGTGTGAGGTACCGCGTTCGACACCGCTAGATACAATAAATTTTTTCCCGATAGTAATAATTACTTCACAATCTTGAAATAAATGGTTTTAAATCGGAAAAACGTAGGATATGATAAAAATACTAAGAAACTAATTCATAGGGGTCAAACTAGTTAAAATCAATTTTAAAATTTTAATTGTTTATAACAATTTAAATTTGTTGATAATATTTTTAATTGATCTTTTTATTGAAGCTCGTTCTTCTAATTTTTGAATGAGAACATAATAAGGTCTCTAGCTCAAAAAGGACAAGAGTTATGCATTTTTAAAAATAGTCTTGACTCAAATTCATAAGTTCATCACTCAAACATTATTAATTTTAGTAACTAGAAATTCAACTACGAAAAATAAAGCTCAGTATTACCAAACTCATATCTACCATAACATGAAGTGAAAGGCAAATATTCCTATGCTTATCAATATTACGACTCACTTGCTCTTACAACTCCTCATATAATTCATAAGAATTCAAACTGACGGTTTCTACAAACTTATATTACTTTATGGTTTTATGAGTAATATTTAAGCAAATATGTAAAATACTGACATCAAGACTTTTTCGCACCTTCGTATAAGCTTATAATCAGTGCAAAAGAAAAAACCTTCGAACCTTATACCTCTCCAGAAATTGTCAAAAAATCAATCTCGATTCCTCATCGTTGTATCTACTTATATCTGGGAATAATGAAGAGCGTCATTCAGTTTTTCGCTAGAATAACTCTGCTCCAATTTGCAGGTGAGTTTGCGAGCATGATAAAATGTAACATTATTAAGAATGTCATAAGGAAATATTATATATACCGCAAATGAGGGTAATAATCCTAGGCACAAGAATGGTATAAAATCTAAACTTGAAGATTTTCATAATGAAGTGCCACGTTGCCTGATTGACGTTCCTCAATATATAAAAATGAACAACACAATTGTTAAGTTCATGCAAGTCTCGGAATATATCACAATTTTCCAACAAATTAGCTGAGGAAATGTTTCAAGGCGGTATTAGACTTTTGCACATTCTTAATTTCACACATTTTGGTGTGAAATAAGACAGTGGACGATTGACATGCTTTGATATTTTCTTTCAACATGAAATTGATATAACTTCAAATTTTTGAGAATTTCTAAAATTCAAATTTCGATTTACTTCTACGTTCAACAGTGGTGCAAAGTTCCAAATTTCCTGTCAAAATCCCGAAAGATGTAATAATCGTGTTAAAAGTTACATATCCGGAAGTTTTTGGGGTCGCTGAATTAGAAAATGATATTTGTTTTTCAAATTTCAAAATAGCGGCCAACTCGCATAAAACAATAGAGTATGGAAAGAAAATCAACTTTTATTCACGTTTTCGGGGTAATTTATGGTATGTATGTATGTATGTATGTATGTATGTATGTATGTATGTATGTATGTATGTATGTATGTATGTATGTATTTAATCTCTTCCCATTTACGGGTTTGAGGACCTCCGTTCCCTTTACAATAGTTTACATAAGTGCCTTAAACTACTTATTCTAAAATGATATAGGGTTTAAAAACTACTTTTTTGGCTTATGGCTGATATTTACAATCTATGATCGCTTGCTTGAGTTTCCAGGGTTTCCGTTTCCTCTA
>WSXT02122845.1:0-10904 GCA_011762715.2 Neuroterus valhalla | reverse complement strand
CCCAATCTAGAAGGGAAAAGTATGGAGAGGCTAGATAAATGGTTAGCAGAGCGAAAGCAATCATTGAATCACCAAGAATTAAGTTGAGAAAAAGACTGAAAGAGTTTGAAGTAATGAGAAACAGTGCGCGGATTAGCAAAATATAAATATTTCCTACGATCAGTATACCATTGAAAGTGAGTGCAACGGACACAACAGTGATAACTGAAACAAAAATATCTTTTCGCGAATCCTTTAGCATCATAGAGAAAGGTGACGAAAGAACGTCATTCGAGAGTGAATCAGTGTTTTCCTTTGACGCTAGCATAAGCAATATCGATTTGAGGACTTACCTGTCGATACAATGCGACATGGGCTCTGAAGAAGGGAACGCGGTCGAGTTAATCCCTCATAATTATAGAGAGATATCTCCGAATTAAGATGATATAAAGAAAAAGGAGGAGGTAAAAACGAGCAAACGCAAGGCGATGCGGATTTTCAACTCAACAATGTCAGCAGTGAAAGCAAAAAACTTCACTAGGCACTTCACCACCGCCGATGCGAGCACATCGACTCGCCCCGAGAACCTGAAAGTGATCACCCTCGATGGAGAGCCTCCTGCTGGAGGGACAACGATCGAGGTCATCACAATCGAGGACGATGAGAAGGCACAACCATCCCCGTTGGTTATACCTATGGCAACAACACCCGTAGACGACATAGAAACGACGATGAAAGATGTGGGAATGTACAAACTCGTCCCCGGGTACCTGAAAACTATACCCCCACCACTGAATTACCCCTCAATGCCTTCAGTAAGCTGTATTCCGGGTTTACGTGAGACCTTAGGATTTGTGTCCATTGTACTTATGATCCCTTTGTAGTTATTTGAAGATTATCGATCTATTTATTACCCTAATTTCGAAGGCTTGGGCTTTAAACTTATTAAGTTTTGATGAACTTTGAACTGGGCATTGGGGTTTCACAAATTTTACGTTTTGAAATTTTTAAGGAACGAAAGTGCAATTGATCTTCTAGGAACATTTTACTTGAATGTTCCAATTTAAAATAAAACAAATCAATTTTCGGAAGACAATTTGTTATTATCCGATTTTAACTTTTTTTTCAAATAGAGCTGATAAAATTTTGCATCGAAGTGTCATTGAAGATTCCTGAATTTCTTTTAATTAATTTTTTTATTCAACAACAAAAATGAAAAAAAAAACATGTTATGACTATTAAAGTGTACGAGTTTCTGGAACATGCTTGTACTTATTTCGAAATTCCTAGGAAACTTGAAAAAACCATCCAAGATATTTTCTGAATTGGTTATAAACAAATAAGTATCTACATCAAAATTATTCCGTGGAGATTGGCAGCAATGCGTCATTCGATTCGCAAATAATTCGAACAATTGTTTTAACAAATTTTTGTCATTTTTCATACAAATTCGAAGGCTCTAAAAGAACCAATTTAAGTTTGCTGTAAAAAAATATTATTGTCATATCATTAGGCCAAATCTCTTATTCTCTTGTAAAATACAATAATTGCGAATTCACTTGAACGTCATCTGCTTGAAAACTTCAATGGATGCGATAGTGTAAGGACACTGACTTTACAAAATCGATCCGCGAAATCTTGCCTGAATCGTAGTCTCTAATGCGAGTTTGTACATACTCATGCTTTTTTCTTGAATGGAAATTTAGAGGTTTTTGGGATTATCAATGCTATTGCATTTTATGTCCGTTGCGTTTTTAAAATCGAGTGAATGTTCACGAAATCATAGATTGGAGGATGTGGGAAGTAAAATGATTTTTTAAAGTGAGAATGGAATGTCTCACAGGCATTTATGGTTCGCGTCAATTCTGCTGTTTTTTCAGCCCGGATTCCGGGTGGATAAGAAGCGTCATCGCTTAGATAAGTAACTGTTAAATGTTCCGCGAATTTAATTGCTCGGTCGTCAAGTGGGATATTTGCCAATAAATCGAACGCGAAGCAATGCTCAACTTCCGTGGGATCAAGGAATATTGGGCCAAAACAATCGCGTAGCCAATTTCCAATTTGCGAATCTTTCTTTTTATATTCTACCGTTAGCCCACAAGTCTGTATTTTTCGGTACCACGATTGAGCAAGATGGAATCTACATCCGGTAATTCGAGTAGCGGGCCGGATTTTTTTTACGGCATTGAGAATATTTTTTCATAGGTTGTTTCGCGTTTATCTTTTACCAAACAAAAAACTACAGGGATATAATGGCCATTGAAGAAACCATGTATAGTGAAAACTTGTTTAAAAAACTTGGACAGCCGAGGATCGAAAGAAGCATGATTATGCTCTAATTGACTATCCTTGAAATTTAATGTTCGCGGAGATTTACCCACTGTATGTAAAAAAGCTTTACATTTGCCATTCGAAGATGCCCATCTTTCTTCCCCTGAGAGCAGATTTTTTTTTAAGTTGAATTTATAATTATTCGCAATTAGAGTAATTTTACCTCTTTGAGAAGTCCCTTCAGTTAAAACAGGTGCAGCAGATCCCATTTTTTCTTCAGGTCTTTTCCGGAAATTCGGAGGAATTCAAATTCAATTTTATACCAGTTTAAAGGACACTACCAGAAAATTCAGCATATAGCGTTTTAGACCACTGAATCAAACTGAATGAACAAACGCCTCCATTTGAAGCCTATTTGAAGCCCTTTTCAGGATGATTCCTAAGAACCTGAATGGTTCAGTAATAGAACTAATTTCATTCAAAACTTGTCACAACTTGAGCTTCTTACACCTTTCTCAAATGAAGCTAATTTAGTGCTCTTTTAAGTTTAAATACCCCATTTACTTCTTGCATTAATTGAGCGAGCAATAAGGCTGCACATAATTCCAATCTCGGAAATTTTGTTGTTTTTATTGATGCGAAGCGAGATTTAGCACAAACTAGTTCTCTACGGGAATCATTGTCTTTATCTACTGATCTTGAATAAACTACTGCACCGTAAGCTCTTTCAATTGCATCAGCAAAGCCATGTAGTTGCAAGTTTATTGCATCAGAAAAAACTATTTTCCGCGGAACGCGAAACTTTTCAATGGAACCTAATTCATTTTTGAAATTGAGCCACACGTAACTTAACGCTTGGGGAATTGTTTCATCCCAGTCCATTCTAAATTTCCATAAATCTTGCATTATTAACTTTGCAACTACGGTGACTAAACCTAAACGCCCTAAAGGATCGGAAAGTTCAGCTATTTGGTATAAAATGCCACGTTCGGTAGTCTTATATTTGATTCGTGATCATCATTTCGATCATCAAGTAAACTATCATCTTGTTCATTATGGGCATCTGCTTCGTTTGATTCATCACTCGAATTTGACTGATTTGACAAGCTTGGTTAATTTGGAGTCCATTTGTGTAATTTAGAACCTCCAAGTTCAAGTTACCGTTGTACCGTTGGTTTGCAATATCTACTAATTATCTATCTGCAGTTATAGATAGATGATGCGTTGAATAGCGACACTTGAAACATTCGAGATTGTTTGATTGTTGACTAATATGCTGAGTTTTACAAAATAATTTTCAACAGTCAATCACTTCACTTAAAACTTGAGTTTTTTTGTCTATTGTCCACTGGTTAATAAATTCACTATCCGGCTCGAATGAGCATGTTTAGACTTGCAGAAATGTTTTTCATGAAAAGGCTACTTTTCTTCTATTCCGCGCCGCACGTTAAGGTTGATGACGAACGGGCGAGGTAATGAATAAATAAATAGAGCACATTTTATACCTAACTCTATTTAATGAAGTAAAAGGATGGTGACTTAAGTGAACAGAAGTGATTGGAAAAGAATGGTGTCACGGTATACGAATGTATAGGTGATTGCAAAATACAAGTGTCGCGGTTTAAGAATGTATAGGCGAGAAAACGAGGCTGTTGCTCTCTCGGCGCTTCTCGAGAATCTGAATTTGTCTGTCGCAGCAGACCCGCAGAGTAGATTGCTGGTTTTACAAATTTTGGAAAAATCGCCTCTCATTGGTTTACGTAAATAGTGAGGGCGGTTATAAAACTGAAAATGCTTGAGTGAAAAAGGTAGCGGTCAGTAGAGTGCATCTTGTCCTTCAGAGGCATTGACAGACCTTTTATTTATAATTTTCATAAAACAGAGCGGTGGACAGTTCGCTAAACCGTCGTAAAAGGCTAAGCTCTGAAGAGCACGGCGCACGTGTTGAACATATTTTTGGTTTGCCATCCTCGTAGATGGGCGATTACATTTATTAATATATATATTGAGGTAGAAAAATGTCTGTTGTCTAGCTTAGAATGTGACCGATTGAATAGGAACGGAAAAATATTATTTCATAACTATAATTCGTTTTGAGGACGAAACAGCTTGCTATCGAACCTAATCTTCAGCTTCTGACACTTTAAGAGTGTACTGAAGGCCAATCCATCAGTTGGTTTTTTCAAAATTTATCGTGCTAACACACAGACATACGTATTTGTGACGCGATCTGAAGAAAGACCCCTAAGCGGCCCAACGTGATTTTAGAGGAGAAGCAGGAGAAGTGGCGACGAGCCGATAGGACTCTTCCGAATGCCAGTGTTCAAGCGCTCGTACTGAATGAATTATTATTGATGGAATTTTTTCGACAATACCACCTTAAAGAGCAAGTTCGAATCTACGTAAAACATTAAAAATCAAAGAATCGATTTTCGGTCGCTTAGGGGTCGTTCTTCAGATCCCGTCACAGATACAGACATTCATACATACATACATGCATACATACATACATACATACATGCATACATACATACATACATACACACATACATACTTACTTACATACATACTGTAACCCTTGAGTTACAAGGGGTGCTTGGATATAGGCAAGAGTAGCGACTCCTGTGCGATCCTTCTGCAAGGCATCATCCCACAGGAGAAACGTTGTGGCGCAGACTCCGACTATTCCTTCTCCGACGGCCTTACGTAAGACCGAGAGTGGAAGAGCCGGGTGTACATCTATAAAAGGAGCAGCTCGGCCCAGAAACAGCTATCTGGATCTCGTGGCTGAGAAGCACGGATCGCAGGGAAGAACCTGTAGGAGAAGCCCAGAGTCTGAACCCTCTGGAACTTGTCTGAAAGTTTGACTCAAAAAGAATAGAGTTCTAAGTTAGTGGAATTCTATTCATCTCGGTAATCTCCAAGGGAGCCCAGTGGGATAAAATCTACTGAAGCTGCTGGAAAAAGAGGCTTACCTCAAGCGATCTTTGCCTGTCAGAATCGTGATAATTTAGATTTCCCTTTTCCTTACAAGTGTTTTACAGCTTTCTTTTTGAGCCGTGTGTCGAATTTGTGCCAAGGGTAAAAGTCCTTCGAACCATAATTTGACCTTTTCTTCCTCGAATCATTACAGGACTTAAATCCTGTAAACCAGCAAAAAGAAAGAAAGGCAGATTTTTATGACTAGGCCATCACTCGACAAATGTATACGAGAGACTTAGAGCTTCGAAATCTCTACCCTGTCGAGATTAATTCTGCCAAGTGGAGACTAGAGAAAGAAAGTAGATATTCAAGAATAGTAAAATAAAGACCGAAGTGTCTACTCAATTTCGGAAAACTCTAACAGGGCTCATAAACGCTTATCCTTACTCCCTCTCTCCCGTGGTAGTCAGTCGATTGTGGGGTCTAATGCATGCGCTTTGGACCCAGGCTAGTTGGTTGTGGGTTCGATTCCCGCCTTGCACTTTGAAAGATCTTCAGCGGCCCACGCGGTAAACACTTGCCTAGCAAAGAAGTGTTCATCTCCGGAGAGTCGTAGTGCCAGTACCTCTCGAGGAAGAGGTTACTCTAAGTCCTTGGGGCTGGGGTTCTTGGTGGTTCGGAACCCATCTTAAGCTGAAGGTCCCCCTTACTTACTACTAAGGTATTGGTAGGATGTGTAAAAGGAATGGTGGAGAGGTTCGAAGAAAATGTAAACCCTAAGGGGACACATTGAATCAATCAATCAATCACTCCCGCTCTCCCATTGAGGCAGTAGGACGAAAGCGATGAAGAGAATAGACTGAGTGGCCTAAGACCCTTATTATAGTATTATATAGCGCTTAGGTAGTCGCGTGGGCACCAAGCAAATGTGACGCGATCTATAGAAAGACCCCTAAGAGGCCAAACGTAATTTTAGAGGAGAAGCAGGAGAAGTGGCGACGCGACGGGCCGATAGGACTCTCCCGAACGACAATATTTAAACGCTTGTACAGAAAAAATTATTATTGATGCAATTTTTTTAACTTTACCACCTTAAAGAGCAAGTTTGAATTCACGCAAAACATTGAAAATCAGAGATCGATTTTTGGCCGCTTAGGAGTCTTTCTTTAGATCGCGTCATGAATAAAAAGATGAGAGACAGGTTATATATAAAGACCAGAGAAATTTACCAATAAATATCACCTTGGAAATACTCCTTTTTTTTGGTTTTCGCGTTGAAGGAAACCCAAGTAAGGGTCAATAACCCATCCTGTCGAGTTACAGCTGTTGTACCTAAATAGCTTGATCGCTCTTGAAATAGAGACTTAGAAAATCAGATTAGTTGCTTTGATAGATTAGGAGAATAAAATAGTTTAATCATACTTCCCTGGAAATAGGATCTAGAGATTGGAAAAAAATTGTATTGTAGAAGGTACATCGATGCTCGACTACTATTTCTTAACAGGCATCATCAGCCGTATCTTCGATTTATGTTCATAAAATCTAACTCTGAGGTTATAAGACTAGGGATTAGAAAAATCTATGTAATCGATAAGGGAAGCTTAGGCTTTCTTGAATAAATTTGTGTTATACAGAGAGAATCTTATTCTTACTCCAGACGAAGATCCTTTTTACATTCAAATATAATATGAATTAATCAGGGTCTCAAAACGTGAACATTCGATTAAAACGGGGGGGGGGGGAGGGGGGGGGTCACACAAATACAATAGCTTCTCTGATGACAATTTAAAAAATATAATCATTCTTGGGAACCAACTTCATGGTGAGAGTGGAACACATTAGATGCTAACAATGAAAATGTGAACAGAATCATAAGCCCCGTACACTACTTGTAGCAAACAAGCGTCGAGTACTGCACTGTGAATTTATGTAAATAAATATAAAGCATGAATACTTTGATTACATTTTCAAATTGTGCACTCAAATCACTACTCCTACTTCTTATTACAAGTATTTTATGTTATAAAAATGTCAGAAACTTACTAAGTGAATTATCATCAAAGATTAGTCAACAATTGTTGCCTTAAATTTTTCCAACGATTTCAGTGATTTGAAACAGCTCTAGGAAAATTTCCTACATTATCAATTCAACATGTTGATGAATTATAATTTTGTGAAATTTTATATTTTTTAAGTCAATTCGAAAATTTTTATTTCATACATTTTTCATGCGAACTTATTGAATCTCAAATCAAAAGAATTGAGATGCTGATTTGATGATCATGAAATTTCAATTACATTCTGTTTGGAATTACAAATGTTCAACATTTTACTGTAAAACCATTCAATTTCAAATGCTTTTCAATTGAGAATTAGTACACTTCAATACCTCTGAGATGATTTTCTTACATTTTTATCTGAAATAATTACATTCTTTAGGCTTTTAATTCAGAAATATTGAACTTTTATTTGAACATATTCATTTGCAAACTTTTAATCTTGGAGTATTGAATTTAGAATGTTCACAATCAAATACTTTTCTAAATATTCAAATATATATCAAATTATATCATGATATTGGATCGTCAAAAACAATTCGGGAATTTATATTGCATTATTATATTATATCATGATTCCAAAGTCAATTCAGGAATTTTGAATTTTGACAGATTTTAATTGAAACTTCTTCAATTTCAAATTGCAATAGTTTAAATGCTGATTGTCCTATTTCCAGATTTTGAACTGGCAATTTTATGACTACAAAAATTATTTCAAACAGTTCACGTAATTCAATTTATATTCATGTTTACAAAAAAAATGTCAAACAATCTCATTATAAATATAAGGAAAAGTATCCTATCGCGTGATGTTCAGGCTAGAATCGAACGAGTCAACTTGATATTGCCTATTCAGACCCATAGTGAGGAGATACTGATAATTAAACTGGTTTCAGGGTATAATATACGAATCATAATCAACTATCTTCATTTTGATTGTTTCATGCCTTCGCCTTGAAGCAGAATTTTGGGATTCGTAAGGCATATCAGTGCATAACATTAAAAATCAGTCAGCACTTGAAATCCAAGCAAGGTTAGAATAAAAAATTTATTGATGAATGCGAATGGTGTAAAGAATTATTAAAATCCGAATGGAACGATTCACATGTATTTGTTGTCCTCGTCAAATCCGCAGATTTTTGGCCCAGAGTTCCGGTGGGTACAGTGCTTCATCACTTGAATAAGTTTCTGTCAAATAATAAGCGAACTTTACGAGTCTTCCGTCATATGGCATTAATGGCAGTAAATGGAATAGAAAACAGTGTTTTACTTCCGTATGGTCAAAAAAGATTAACCCGAAGCAAATACGCAACCACTGCCCGATTTCCGAATCTTTACCCCATATTCCGTGGCCAAACCAAGTTCTTGAATCTTCCTATCCCACGACCGAGAGATATGAAATCTAAAACCTATAATTTGCACACCCGGCCACATTTTTATTGCAGCATTATGAACTGCTTTTCCAAAATCTATTTCTGTCTCCCAAGGATTTAAAGTAAAATCCTTTTCTTCACATAATTTACAAAGGGCAGCAAAATATGTCTCGTTTTTTCCTTCAGCTTTATCTTCGAGTAAGCAGAAAGCTGAAGAAATATAATTAAATTAAATTAAATTAAGTTATTAAGGAGAAGGAAATCGTCATCGAATGTCGTTTTGGATTCATTCCACCTATTTTTTGTGCTTTTCTTTTAAATTTATGGGTAAAGAAGCTTGCTTTTGTTGATGGGCTCTGTAAATGCTTTGTTTGACTTTTTTTATATCTCTCATCCGTAAATTGTCATGCTGCTTTTCTGCACAAAAGTTTATTATTTTTGATGGTATTCGATAAGGTTCATCAAGTGCTTTTCGTATTGCGCTCGTGGGTAAGGAATTTCTTCGCAAAATATAATCTTTCCGAGATTCGTGATTATAATCTGTATTATAATGTCCGAGTTGAATCGTTCGCGGAGGTTCGCCCGACATACGTAAAGAAGCCCGACAATTACGTTTATCACACCTCCATCGTTCTTTCCCAGAAACCAATTTAAGGGCAAAGAAGAATTGCAACTCATTCACAATAAGAATTGCTATACCCCTTTTGGATGTAACCTCGGAAACGATCGCAACAGTAGAACAAGACGCCATTATTTTCTCCAGAATTATGTGACAACAGAAAATTCAAGGTCTCCAAGTTACTGATCTGACAAGACTGAGAATATTGCAGAGTAATATCTTATTTAAGGACGCTTTTAAGGAGCCTGATTGGTTGGGTAATAAAATTTAATCTGGACTCCATATCTTCGAAGTTTTTTGTTTTTCCCGAGTTTTTTCCGAAGAAAGTCAGTGGGAAATTGCACGAATAACCAAACAATAGAGAAACATTTATAAAGCACCTTTTTTTGGAATGGAAATGGTGAGATTAGGAATTCCGAAATTCGAATCTTTTGAATTCTGTAGTATTATTGAGAATCTAGTTATATTTACAGCACAGATTTGTTTTGACATATAATAATAATTGTAGTATTAAAATATTGTACAAGTAACCGAACAATACAGACAAATAATGGTACAGGTTCCATCTACCAGATCACCATATTTGGAGTAGAAAGAGGTGAGAAATAGCTACTTTGAGAATTGATGGGATTATGCCATTATGGGAATATTTGTGGAGGACATTGTCTCGCAATTGTCACCGCTATCCACTACTCCAATCCACATCACGTGGACACGTCCTGGAGAAGATGGACCAAAACGATGGCTTCGCCATCGTCTCATCGAAGAAGCGCAGGCGTATGTCAACACCAGGTTCCATCTCCTCATCTACCTCTTCTTCCGTAGGTAGCATCAAGATTACACCTTCTATCAATTTAAAAAACATTGATAAACCCTATAACAAAAATGCAGCCTAATCAGGACCGGATAAAAATACCCCCAATCAACGTCATCATAGACGAGATTAACCATCCCTATTCGATGCTCCATTCGATCCTGAAAAAATCTACAAACTTTAAGCCAATAGTGCACAACATTGGGTCAGATCTGTACTATATCCGCGTATCCTACATAGAGGAATATCGTACCATACTAACTAACCTAGAGGCCCAAGGATCCAATATTATTTATATAAATACATAAATGCACCTCCTATCAAGCTTTTTATTAGAAATATCCCTGTCTCTTTCCCCGACGACTCAGTTCTTGCCGAACTGAAGGAAGAAGGATATTTAGTATCATCGGTCTCTCGCATGAGAAACTAACAAACAAGCTCAACCTAAAGTTACTTGCATTTATAAAAATAAAAGTGGAGCCCTATCTGAAGCCTGAAGAAACATCCCAATGTTTCAACTGTCATAGATTTCACTACGTCTCTGACATGTGCCATGCTATCCCACACTGTGTCAAATGCGGAGCATCGCACAGTAGCGCCAGGTGCATCAAAGATCCACAGGCACCAGCAACTGCCGTATCCTCTGCAGCACCTAAACTTCAAATACGCGAGACTAAAGCACAAAAGAAACAACTACTAAACCAGTCACAGACTAACATCCAAGTAACAAAACTTATCACCCCTGAAAACCAGGTCCCACACAATAACTTTTCACAAGCCAGAAAAACACCCAAAATAAAACTTCCCAATCTACCAAATTCAACTCAAACAACCCTATAAAAGGTGCCACAACTCTAGCCACCGACATC
>WSXT02122834.1:0-10904 GCA_011762715.2 Neuroterus valhalla | reverse complement strand
CATGTCAATTCCACTTTCCAATCCTTCCACATCAATCCTCTATTTTCCAGTAGTACAGCGGGGCTGGAACCGAACGATTTACGCTTGGCCCGCAAGGGATTTGGCTTAATGGTATAATGTACACTGAATTTTGTTGTTGAAAAAGCATATTTCTGGGCTAAAAATATAACTATTTGGTAGATCATTCGTGTTTTCGACAAATTAAACAATGCTGTTGAATGCTCGCATTTTTTAGAACATTAGTCTTCTGGGTAGAAAATTATTTTTCATTATTTTAGACAACTTGTTGAAAACTCATATTTTTCGTTGAAAAGTAATTTTTTAAGTTGAAAATTGAAGAATTTAACAAAATACCAATTCATTTCTTCACTGGAACACTTGAAATATGCATTCTTGTAATATGCTGTCACAAGAATCCTAGTGGTGAAGTGGGTTTTCAGAGGACGAGCAGGAGGCACTGCTGCGAGCTCAGCCGACTGAAGCTCTGCCGCACCAAGAAAATGCACAGTAGCTCCTGCGCAGCGGTTTAATTTCGTGCGCGTCAGTGAATGTAGCTTATATGTTTTTGTTATGATTTGATATAATAAGATGCAATGTTCGTCCTTCAAAGATAAATTGTAAGATAATAGAAGGGATAGAAACAGATGGCTTAAAATTCTTTACTACGGATAGAAGTTCAATGAAAATGTTTCGCACAGCCCTAACTGCGTTTGAGCAAACTTGTAAAGGCCATCTGTGGCCATACCCGAATTCGTGCGTATTTTGAGTTCCCAGGGTATCCCATTTTTGCTTGAAAAGTTCTGTGTTTTGGATGAAAATTTAACCATTAGGTCGTAAATTCAAGTATTTTGTTGAAAATTTGTTTTAAACTTCAATTCAAAATTTAACGATTTACTGAATACTGAATTCTGCTGTCGAAAAATAATATTTTTGTGTTGATGATTTAGGTACCTTTTTATTGTTAATAATTCATCTTTCTGGCTTCAAAATTCAACACTTATTTATATATTTTCTTTTTCTGAAACGTTAGTGTAAACGTCCCGGAAATTAAGATGCCAACTTCAATGTTTTTTTGTATGATTTAAAATACAGTGGAACTTCGATAACTCGAACCACCACGGGAAGCAAAAAAACTACGAGTTATCGATGAATTATTGCATATATCTTGGAATCCCGGGTCCGAAAAATGTCTTTGAGTTATCGAAAATTCGACTTATAGACGTTCGAGTTATCGAAGTACCACTATATTACAATTGTTACTTATAATGCATTTTTTTGACAAAATATTAAAGTTCTAAACAACTTCCATATACGATTGTTTGGACCGTCACGATTGCGCGGACATCTAACCTATTCTTTCTGATAGGAAATTATTTATTTCGTTGGAAATTTGAATATTTGGTCGAAAAATCATCTGTTTCGTTTGAGGTTTGATTATTTTGTTGAAAATTAAACTATTGTGTTGAAGTCATATTTTTCTGGTCGAGAATCCTACTGCTTCGTCGAAAATTCGTTCCTTCGGTATAATCTCCTGGGTTAAAATCAAATTATTTTGTTGAACATCTGTCTTTTGGTAGCAAATCGATCTTCGGGGTGAAAATTCATTTCTGCACGTTAGAAACTGAATAATTCGGGTAAAGATTCAACTAATTTGTTGAAAATTCAACTTGTTTTTTGAACTCACCTTTTTTGGTTTTAATTTGTAAGATTGAGAATACTACTTTCTTCTGAGCCATTCGTCATTTTAGATTTTAAATTTCTCCTTAGTTGAGAATGATTTTCATTGTAAAAAATTCAACTTTTCGACACAGAAGTTTTATGTTTTTCGTTGAATATCAATCAGAAACTCAACGCGCATAATGCGCGTGACTGGAGATGTTATAATAGTTATCGATAGTGAAGCTGACCGCACAAGATAGAATACATTGCTTAAATAGTTCAGTGAATGGTGGGGCTATTGTATCTTGATAAAGTGAAATTCCTTCTAAAGCATATACCTAATATTATACCGTCCTATTAATTAAAAACGCCCTCGCAGTAGAGTTTTAATTAGTGTTAATTACGCGGAAATCGTTGCACTCGAGGGCCCGGTTCAACGCGTTTGAATGAAGAGTCCGGTTGAATGAAGGCGAGATCATACATCCTACGCACCCCATATTGTGAAAAAATGCTGGCCTTACTCGAGTTGACATCAGCACGCGACCAGTAAAAAACTGCGAGCCTTCTCGGTAAGCTTAATTATCTTGTTTGTGGGCCTGGTGCCGCTCTTAACCATAACTGACAACATCTCAGTACACTTCGTTGGATCATTTCTTGCTCGCTTGTTTGGATACTCCATCGGTTTTTGCTCAGTAAACCACTACTAGTCAGCTTACGATTCCACTTCACTTATTTTGATGAGAATTTAATTTTATGAAGAGCGTTTAGACAAATTTCAGATTTATGAACGTTCTATATTACATACGCAGTATGATCATATCTTTGAGATAATGTTCTAACAGGTTCTCAAGTTTAAAGATAAAATTTAGGAAATTTAATCGAAGCAAACCAATTGTAGGTTCTCTCTTGAACTGAAACAGTACAACCTAACTGCATTTTAGTTGAACTTCTGGGGAAAAATACGAAAAGATGGACATTTTTAGTTAAAATGATTTCTTTTAATAATACATAATTCCGTACCCACATGTGCAGGGGAAATTATGCGAGAGTAGGTCACTTTTGAGAAAAGGTCATTCGAAGTTTTATGGAATATGCAAGAAAATTTGTTCTGAACACTTTAGGCAAAATATTTGTTACAATATTTCACAAAAGTAGAAGAAATGCTATCAAGATATAAAAGATAATAAACGTGAGAGATAAGAATAACTTATTTTGAACATTATAAAATTTTGAACATGACCTTCATGTTATAATTCTAAACACTTAACTGTACAAGTTCTCTATATCCTCAGCTGTCTTTTCTATCCTTTAGTTTATCAGAAGTTTTCAAAAAGCTCTAACTGAAAAATGCGGGATCGTTCAGGGGCGGGTTTTTGAGAAAACTCAAAAAGCTTTTGGATTTGATATATCTCGGAAATTGTAGGTTCTTGGGAAAATTTGTCAAGACAAAAAATGTTGGGAGCAATGTTTTCTACAACTTTTTTTATAGGTTCGACATGCTGCAATGAAAAGTGTAATTGATAGATGGTGCTAAAGTACAAAAAAAGCATATTTTCCATGTTGCACGCTCAACAACAATTACACCGGCACACAAAAAAAAAGTTTTCTGTACACCGGACGCGACCTATCTGCGGGCATGTTTTTCGACCCACTGAATCCGAAGTTCGAGTCAGCTTAGGCCGTACACCCTCCAAATTCGAGTAAATTGCAATAAACCGTAAAAAATTGTGAAAATTTGATGTTTTAGTAATAAAAATAATTTGTGGATCTAGGGCAAGCATAATTTTAATGTATTTTGAACCATTGAATACTAATTTCAAGTATACTTAGATCATTAGCCGTTCTGAATCTAAGAAAATTGTAAAAAAACTCATGAAAATTGTAAAAAACACATGAAAATTGCAAAAATCGCAAAAATTGGGATTATCTTGATAAAAAAAAATTTGTAGACTCGGATCGAAGGAGATTTTCATGTAATTTAATCTGCTCAATCTGAATCTGCAATGTTTTTGGCTTATATTCCCTCAAACACTAAAAAAATGGCATAAAACCGATGAAATAGCAAAAAATTGCAGCCGAAAAAATTGAAAAAAATCTAATAAACACGATTAAATACAATAAAAAAAATACGATAAAAAATACAAGAAACTTATTCAATCAGGTTTAATAGATTTTCTTAAATTTTTTCGACTGCAATTTTTTGCTATTTTATCGGTTTTATGCCATTTTTTGAGTGTTTGAGGGAATATAGGTCAAATATATTGAAGATTCGGATCCGAGCCTACAAAAGTTTTCTATCAAGATAATCCCAATTTTTTGCGAATCTTGCAACTTTTATGGGTCTCTTACAATTCACTCGAAATTGGAGGGTGTATGGCCCAAACTGACTCGAAATTCGGATTCAGCGGGTTGGAAAACATGTCCGTAGATAGGTCGCGTCCGGTGTACAGAAAACTTTTTTTTTTGTATGCCGGTGTTATTAGCACATTTTTGTACAGCTCGTTTGATGTAAAATTTTAAAAACCTTCTTAAATCACGTGCAATACTGAAGTCAGCATATTTTTGGAAAAAATTGATAATAATAAATATTATTCATAAAAACAATTTATCATAATTAGGAATAGTTCGAAGGTCCTATTAACGAAAAAATTATTTATTCAGTCTGAAGTGATGATTTATTATGTACCCACACTAACGTGGCCCTGGTCATTGGGAAATCTACGGTGACAGGTTTGTTACGCTATAACTCGTGAACGGTAAGTCGGACAAGAAATGTTTCCGTATGAATTTTGTAGGTTTTTTAACACAAATACCTTTTTCATTCATCTTCATAGCTCTATTTTTTATCTTTCTGCAAACGACAATCTAAAAAACTTTTTTTGCTCGAAATTCATAATTTCTGTTGCCAACTCTACAATTTATTTGGAACTTGTAATCTTATAATCGAGATTCATTTTTCTTTTTGAACATGCATCATTTCATCTAAACACTGATCTATTTGATTGAACATTTAATTAGTTTGTGTAAAATTTCTGGTTTTAAAAATCAATTGTTCTCAACTTAAAATGTACCAGTTCATGTTAAAGATTCATCACCATACTTGAAAATGTAACTTTTCTGTTTGAAAAATTGATGGCCTTGTGAACTAGAAACATTGCTTGAATGTTTTTTGAATTGAATAAGGAATCATAGATTATCAGAAGAAATCTATAATGTATCATTGGAAATTGTAGTTGAAACAATACTTATGAATAAAAAAAAGTGGGAAAAAAGTATTCCGTTCATTTGAACTTTCAGAACTTTAGGTACATAAGAATCAAACCGTTTTTTTCAATCCATCTCTTTAGGTTATAATCTCAACTGCTTTGACCGAAATTCAACTATTTGGTCAAAAATTCGGCAATTTTGATGAAAAATTGTCTATTTGTCTTGAAAATTCAATAACTTTTAGAAATTGAATTTTTCATGGTCAAGAATACATATGTTTGGTTGAAAGATGACATACTTCAAATTTAACACTTTTGCTGATAGTTCGCCTCTGTGGTTAGAAATTTGAATATTTTGTTGAAAATTCGTTTTTTTTATTGGTCGAGAATTAATTTCCTTTGTTGAAAATTCAATTAGTTGGTAAAAATTAGCCACTTGTTAGGATTTTATTTTCTAGTTGAAGATTCATATTTTTGGTAAAAAAATTGAATATTTTGTTGAAGATTTTTTTCTTTTCATGAAGATAGATGTTGAGAGAAAATTCATTTTGTTGTTTGAAAATTCAACTACTTGTTTCAAACTTGAACTGTTTTCTTGGAAGTTTCCTTTTTTTTCAAAGATTCATCATTTTCAGTCAGAAATTCATCTCTTCCGTAGAAAATATAAATTTGATGAATTTTTCTTAACTATTCGGAAATGAAGTTTCGATAGCTGTAAATTTAACTATTTCATTAGTAGTTAAACATTTATCCCTTCCTTAAAAATTCATGCATTTTTCCGGAATTTCGTTCATGAATTGAATTTGTATTTCATCTCAGTACTGATTATGATTCATCCCGAGTTTGTTTCAATCCATGATTCAGTTCAGAAATTATTTGAGAGCATTTCCAAAAGAATGTATCTAAATTCTAGCCTCTCTTAAAACAACATTTTAAGGAGAAACAAATTTGATGAAATGTTTCTTCCCATTATGATATTAAACTTCAATCTGGGTAAAGGAAACGAGTTTCCTCTAAATCTAATAATTAAACCTGCTTCTGATATAAGAGAATCTAAATCCAGAATAAGGAGGCATCAGTCTTTATAATAAAATAATAATATAATAATAATAATAATTTATTAATGAGGTGTTTATAGCATTGAGATACCCGTAGAATATGATGGGCGCTAAGTGGACTGCAATTGATGAGATGGAATTACATGGGATTATTTTGTCACGCGCTAGGCGCTGCACCCTTTGACCTATAAAAATCCAGGGACTTGAACGACAATCCCGCATAACGTTGCAATTAAATTGAACTTGACGCCTTATGGCAGGAAAAGAGTCACCGACCTCGTGAGAATGAATTCAATAAACATGTCCATGTCCATTCGAACCATTTACAACCCGTATGATATTGGCGCCATGTATCATAAAAGAGGCCGACTTGGGACTACCAGCATCTTTTACCTATATGTTTTTCAGATCTCGTTACAGTTTTCAATTTATATCAAAGTATGACGTCTTTTTTAGATATCACATCACGATTCTGAATTCGTTTTTTAACGATCGCGAGAACAGTCGCAAGCATAAATCCATTAAGTCCCGGCTATTGTTGACAGTTTTGAAGCCCTTTAATGGTGACAACTTACCTAAGAAATGCAGTGACGAAGTCTTTTCCTTGAGGTATTGGTTTTAGATTTTTAATTTATTTCAATCAAAATTTATTATGATAACAATGGATGGTTTCTAGGTGCTTTCAATTCAATGAATGATGAATGAATGAACCTAATTTTTCAGGAATGACTCATGATCATTCTGCATTAGGGTGGTCCAAAAAAATTTTTTTCGGAGTTTTATCCGGAACGCCCGGAAATTTGTTCGAATCCTCGAAAAAATGAATGCATTTTTTTGTTTTGAAAAAGAAAATATTTAGAGGTGCCGCAATCCCCATGAAGTTTAACACGTATTTCCCATAAGAAAAAAATATGTTTTTGTAAATTTTATTCAGAAATCTCAATATTAGATGAATAGAGTTCGAAATTCACCATTTCTCTCCACAATTGGTCACAGAATGCAAATGAAATATTACTTTTCAAATATCACTCCCATAAGTCTGTTTTATAGGGTCCCAAAAAACCCGTCTAAGTGAAAAAGTGGGTTTTTCGAGTTTTTGGCGCTAATTATGATTTTTTTGGGGTTTTTTTAACGAAGATTGTTTCAGATACATGAAATACTACTTTATACTGATAATTAGATATTTCTTCAAATTGTTTAAACAATCAATTATTGTTTTTAGCAACTTTCTCTTCGAAAAGGGTTAGAAAGTCAAGGTTTTTTCCTGAATTTTTCCACTTATTTTCAAGGTTTCAGTTAGAGCGAGGTAATATTCAATTGAAGTTACCACAAATAATTTTTTTAACAATTTGTTATTGTTCATAACAATATTCTCTCAGAATAATGCTACAAAATTGCAGTTTTTTTTGAAATTCACAACTTTTTGTCCACTTTTCACTTGGAGTGGGTAATTATTTAATCTAATTTAGCAAAAATAATTGTTTAAAGAAATTGTGAATGTTTATAGCTATCTTCTCCTAGATTATTACTACATAGTTGCGGTTTTTTCCTGAAATTCTTCAACTTTTTATCACTTTCCAATTAGATTGAAGTAACAATTAGATCATGTTAAAAAAATTATTGTTTAAACAATTTATTATCATTGGTAATAATATTTTCTTTGCCTAATGATAGAAACTTGCGTCTGTTTCTGAAATTTTTAATTTTTTTCCCACTTTTCACAACAAATAAGTTAATATTTAATTTATTTTAACGATAATAATCGGTAAAAACAAATTATTATTGTTTATGGCTTTCTTCTCTCAGATTAGTGCTTAAAAGTTGCGGTTTTTTCTAAACTCTTAAGCTTTTTGTCAACTTTTCACTTAGTGAGGTAATAATTAATGCGAGTTAACAAACATGCTTGTTTAAACCATTTATTATTGTGTAGAACCATTTTCTCCTAAATAAGTGCTAGAAAGTTGTGTTTTTTTCTGAAATGTTAAACTTTGCACTGAATGGAATTCGAATGAAATTCAATTATATTGAAATTAATTGAATTAATTTGATTGTTGGTTATATTAAATTGTTTTTAATTGAAATACATTTTTCTTTTAAATATCAATTTTTGAGTTAAAGATCATAATTTTAGTAGGAAATTCGAAATTCAAATTTCACTGAATGAATTCAGCTTTTTTGTTTTAATTAATTTTTTTTTGAACATTGGGAAGAGAACAAAAATAACTTACCTAAAAAACTACAATAATATTTGGGATATGATTCTTTCTAATGTTTATTTATTATTTATTTACAGCTAAAAAGGTAGAGGTAAAAAAAGAAAGGTAGAGGTAAACATTGAAGAAAGAACCACAACTCTCTAGCACCTATCTTAGAGAAAATGGTCATGAAAAATCATAGATTGTTTAAATAAGCATGTTTGTTAACTCACATCATTCATTACCCCACTAAGTAAGAAGTTGATAAAAAGCCTAATAGTTTAGAAAAAAAACCGTAAATTTTTAGCACTAGTCTAGGAGAAGATATGTATTAACAATAATAATTTGCTTAAACAATTATTTTTGTTAAATTAAATTAAATATCAACTCATTTCAAGTAAAGAGTGGTCAAAAAGTTTAAAATTTCAGAAAAAACCCGCAAATTTCTATCATTAGGCAAAGAAAATATAATTAGCAATGATGATATATTGTTTAAATAATTTTTTTTAAGATGCATTAATTATTACTTTACTCTAATTTAAAAGTGATGAAAAGTTGTAAATTTCAGAAAAAATCGCAACTTTGTAAAATTATTCTAAGAGAATATTGTTATCAATAAGATAAAATTGTTTAAACAATTATTTTTGTTAACTTCAATTGATTATTACCTCGCTCCAACTGAAACGCTGAAAATAAGTTGAAAAATTCAGAAAAAGCCTTGAATTTCTAATCCTTTCCTAAGAGAAAGTTGCTAAAAACAATAATAAATTGCTTGAACAATTTGAATGAACATCTAATTATCAGTACAAAGTAGTATTTAATTTATTTGAAACAATCTGCGTTAAAAAAACTGCAGAAAAATCATAATTAGAGCAACAAACTCGAAAAAACGATTTTTTCACTTATGGGGGTTTTTTGGGACCCTATAAAACAGACTCATAGGGGTGATGTTTGAAAAGTAATATTTTATTCGCATTCTGTGACCAATTGTGAAGAGAAATGGGGCATTTCGAACTCGATTCATCCAATATTCAGATTTCTGAATAAAATTTACAAAAACGTCTTTTTTTCTTATGGGAAATACGTGTTAAACTTCACGCGGCTTGCGGCACCTCTAAATATTTTTTTTTTTCAAAACAAAAAAAATTCATTTATTTTTTTGTGGATTCAGACAAATTTCCGGGCGTTTTGCATGAATATTCGAAAATAATTTTTTGTAATGCATTTTGTTCCACCCCATTCTGCATATTATGTATTTCTGCAATGTTATTAATATTCGGAATTATCCAATTTCCGTTAGAGATGATGCAGAAAGAAGCCTTGGCGTGGATCGAATTAAGGGGCTGTTCAGAAAATCCGTGTCGGTGGGAGATGCCCGCGAGGCAAATAAGATAACAAAAAGAGAGATTGAGGGACGACAGGGGAGACGAGGACTTATCGATTAGCTGTCGTTTTATTTGGAAAAAGTAAAAGAAAAGCGGACTCCAGGGATCTTACCATAGTAGGGAATGTGATCAAGGGTTAGGAGTGGCAGATACACGAGAACACTCCTAATCTTGATTCCTGAATGTCCCCGAGAACTCTTTCGAGGGTGTCTTCCACCATCGAGCTTCTTGGATACGTTTGACTTCAGAATTCAGTGTCAATATAAATCCTCGTTTCAACACGCCACTTGTTATTTATCCTCTTAAGTTATCCCAAATCTCACCCTCCGATTTTAAACTTCAGATGTATTCTACCGGCACAAATTACTCAGTTTTTGAATGTACACATTTGAAGTATTCTCATTTTAATTATTATATTTAATTTTGAAATCTGAATTTTGAGTACTGGACCACAGCAGGATAGGAGCTCAAAAAACTGACCAAAAGTTCATTTTTCGTAACTAAAGCAATTGACGTGTTCTATTTCAGAGTAGACACATGAAAGTAGTTGAAAACAAAGTTCTGCCTTGTTAGAATAAAAACAATAGATATCTTGTATTAGTCGGTATGAGCCTAAACGCTCGGACTCACTCGCTTTCACATATATGCACAGTAGGGTGGTCAAAAAAATTTTTTTTACGATTTTTTATGCAGAAGCCCGGAAATTGTTCGAATCCACAAGAAAATAAAGTCATATTAAGTGAATCGAGTTCGAAATTCACCATTTCTCTTCAAGATTAATCACAGAATATGAATAAAATATCACTTTTCAAATGTCACCCCCATAAGTCTGTTTTATAGTGTCCCGAAAAACCCCCTGAGTGAAAAAATGGGTTTTTCGAGTTTTTGGCGCTAATTATAATTTTTTTGTGCTTTTTTAACGCAGATTAATTCAAATACATGAAATACTACTTTATGCTGATAATCAGATGTTTATTCGTATTGTTTAACCAATTCATTATTGTTTTTAGCAACTTTCTCTTAGAAAAGGGTTAGAAAGTCAAGGTTTTTTCTGAAATTTTCAAGTTATTTTCAACGTTTCAGTTAAGGCCAGTATATAATTAATTAGAGTTAACAAAAATAATTGTTTAAACATTTTCTTATGAATTATAACAATATTCTCTTAGAATAATGCTACAAAGTTGCGGGTTTTTCTGAAATTTTCAACTTTCTGTCCACCTTTCACTTAAAGTAAGAAATTAATCAATTTAATTTAGCAAAAATAATTGTTTAAAAAGAGTGGCCAGTTGGTCGTGGGGGTTAAGGCATGTGCTTTGGACCCACGCGCCGGCTGGTTGTGGGTTCGATTTCCGCCTTGCACTCTGGAAGAGCTTCGGCGGCCCACGCGGTGAACACTTGCCT
>WSXT02122833.1:0-25060 GCA_011762715.2 Neuroterus valhalla | reverse complement strand
CACCAGGTGTTCAAAATGATATTCTACAGGAAGTTTTTTACAAATTGACATCCAAAGTGACCAAGAATAACCTGGAGAGTGATGACGATGGTCCCCGTGAATCTGGCTTTGCACTTGGTGTCCAAAATGATATTCTACAGGAAATTTGTACAAATCGACATCCAAAGTGACAGAGAATAACCTGGAGAGTGATGACGATGGTCCACGTGAATCTGGCTTTGCACTAGGTGTTCGAAATGATATTCTACAGGAAGTTTTTCACAAATTGACATTTAAAGTGACCAAGAATAACCTGGAGAGTGACGACTATGGTCCCCGTGAATCTGGCTTTGCACTAGGTGTCCAAAATGATATTCTACAGGAAATTTTTTACAAATAGACATCCAAATGAACAGAGAATAACCTGGAGAGTGATGACGATGGTCCCCGTGAATCTGGCTACGCACTTGGTATTCAAAATGATATTCTACAGGAAGTTTTTCACAAATTGCATTCCAAAGTGACCAAGAATAACCTGGAGAGTGATGACTATGGTCCCCGTGAATCTGGCTTTGCACTAGGTTTCCAAAATGATATTCTACAGGAAATTTTTTACAAATTGACATCCAAAGTGACCAAGAGTAACCTGCAGAGTTATGACGATGGTCCCCGTGAATCTGGCTTTGCACTAGGTGTCCAAATTGATATTCTACAGGAAATTTTTTACAAATTGACATCTGAAGTGACCAATATTAACCTCGAAAGTGATGACGATGGTCCCCGTGCAATAGGCTTTGCTTTAGGTGCCAAAATTATATTATATAGGAATTTTTTTACAAATTGACAATTAAATAATATATAAAACCTACATATATTATCCATTTCATTAAAATGTATCAATAAAAGATGATCAGAATGTATTATTAAAATTATAAATTTAAAAAAAAGAGTAATTATCGAAAAGAAATATTATTTTTATAATTGGAATAAAAAATTTGCCTTTCTGTCCCGAATGCGCTCCCGCCGAAACAAAAACGATCGCTATCGCTGCTCTGCTTCTAAAAAGTCGCATGCTTTCTTTATATGACGAATATACTTAGCTTCGGACTTATTCATTGTGGGAACCTCTTGGATTGAGTATTTTTAGAAACTAGTCCTCCTGATGAATTCCATGCTGCATTAAGGGAACGTGACTGCCTTGGAAGTGACCAGTTACATGGGGTATATTTGGAGGCTTTATAATTTGGAGAAGTTGAAGACCCTCACAAAAACATTTAATATGTTAAAAAAGAGGTAATTCATCGTGTTTTATCTTTAATGGAAAAATTCTGACCATAAATGTAGGGAGAATCCCGTAATATTTCCTATGCCAATTCCACCTTCTTGTTAATATGTCCACAAATGAGAGTTCTGAAATCAACTCGAGCTAACTTCCAAGATAATTGCATAGTTATTCAAGAAATAAATAAACGATATTTTAACCATACTTTTTTGAACATGATTTTCATCATAAGATATGGTCAATATTCTTTTTTTTATATTTCGGCCAGAAGTTATTAGCGGCTCGCTGAGAAAAAAGAACTACCTACGTCTGATCATTACAATTTCCGCTCCGAGAATATTCAGTATCGTCTATTCATTTAATTTTTTACGATTCTTATCAACATTCACACACTGTCAGAAGTTATCGGTATTTTCTCATGCCTTGCTATGTAAATTTTGGTGGCATAAAAAATTTCCAGAACAGAAGATAATTGATGAAGTTTTCTGGGTTCTCGGATTCGAAGATTGGGAAAATTACAAAAATTTTATTTTGCAAGTTAGTTTGCTTTGAATCTTCAGCGTGTTGCTAATAACTTTTGGCCAAAAAATAAAAAAAAGACTATTGACCATATCTTATAATAAAAATCATGTTCGGAAAAGTATGGGTAAAATATAGTTAGGTTATTTTTTGAATAACTATGCAATTATCTCGAAATTTAGCTCGAGTTGATTTCAGAACTCTCATATGTGGACATATTAACAAGAAGGTGAATTTGGCATAGAAAATATTACTGGATTCTCACTATGCTTAGGGGCAGAATTTTTCAATTAAAGATAAAATACGATGAATTAGCTCTTTTCTAACATTTTTAATGTTTTTGTGAGGGTCTTCAACTTCTCCAAATTATGAAGCCTCCAAATATACCGCATGTAACTGGTCACTTGAAAGACAGTAACATGCCCTTAATGCAGGATAGAATTCATCAGGAGGACTCGTTTCTAAAAAAAACCCAATCCAAGAGGTTCCCACAATGAATAAGTGCAAAGCTAAGTACATTCGTCATATAAAGAAAGCATGCGCCTTTTTAAAAGCAGAGCAACGATCGCGATCGTTTTTGTTTCGGCGGAAGCGCATTCGGGACAGAAAGAAGTATCTGATGATTGAAAAAATCTTGCGATCCTTTCTCAGGGGATATCCTCAGTCCTCGATTCTGAGTGACGGGCGGCGGCGCTTTTGCCACGATTTAGATTTGTTTGCATTTAAAAATCAAATCGCGACGTCCCTCCCCGCGCCACTTTCGATGGGTGGTTGGTGGGTCGGTATGCATGGGTCCAACGAGTATCCACCGACTCTGAGACGCGCTCGCGGACAATGCTTGCCAGTTTTTGTGTCGTTTGCTTCCTTCGAGAGCGCGCCGCGAACGAACCGATGAATCCAGTGCCGATCCTTCTGTATATGTTCCTGTTTCTACCTTCCTTTCCATCTTTCCTCCTTCTTTTCCTCCACTTAGATTTCAGATGGAGTTCTCTCTTTCCCACAAGGATACCCTCCTCTCCTCTCATCTACTGTCCTCTTCCCTCCTTTGATGCCCCTTACAACAATGAAACCGAAAATTCCCTTTGGCGTCCAGAGAATGTGGTGCATGATTACCTACTTCGAAGCAGAGCGACGAGGTAGACCAATTGCTGAATCTGGAGGACTTGAGGATGAGACGAGGTCGTTTCGTCACCAGGTGTCCTACAATGAGAGAGATGTGGTTAGTCGCATAATAAGGAAAGATTGAGTACTATTTGATTTGAAGTCTATTTTTCCCAATTGAATTTTATTTTTAATGGAAATGTATTCTTTACAAAAATGTTACAATATTTTTTCCAATGAGTAAATTCATGTAACTAGGGAAGGCTGAACAGTGAACGTTTGGAAGTTTTGTTGTAAATTTTTTTCAAAGAGTCTATCACAACTTTGTTATATAATATTAGCTTTTCACAAATGAGTTTTGCAAGAATATAAAAGAATAAAGCTTTTTAGCTACCATAAAAAACCCTGACGAATTTAAACCTAATTGAAATTAGTTTAATCAAATCGGGCACTGGACTAAAGGCTGCTTATGGATGATGGATGATCTTATTCCGAATGCTCATATAACAGGGTGGCCCAAAAAAAAATTTTTTCGAATGTTTGTGCACAAAGTCCAGGAATTTGTTCGAATCCATAACAAAATAAACGCATTTTTTTTTGTTTTGAAGAAAATAGTATCCAGAGTTGGCGCAAGCCCCATGAAGTTTAAGACGTATTCCCTATAAGAAAAAAAGACGTGTTTGTGAATTTTATTCAAGATTCTCAATATTAGGTGGACCGAGTTCGAAATTCACCGTTTCTCTTCACAATTAGTCATATAATGCGAATAAAATATTACTTTTCAAATATCACCTCCATTAATTGGTTTTATAGAGTCCCGAAAACCCCCCATGTGTGAAGAGATGTTTTTTTCGAGTTTTTGGCGCTAATAAGGTTTTTTTGGAAGTTTTTTTAACACAGGTTGTTTCAAATACATGATATACTACTCCATACTGATAATAAGATGTTTATTCAAATTGTTTGAACAATTTATTATTGTATTGACAACTTTCTCTTAGAAATGGGTTAGAAAGTCAAGGATTCTTCTGAATTTTTCAACTTATTCTCAACGTTTCAGTTGAAGCGAGGTGGTGATCGAATGAAATTAACAAGAATAATTGTTCAAACAATTTGTTAATAATTATAACAATATTCTCTTAGAATAATGCTTCAATGTTGCGGTTTTTTTCTGAAATTTTAAACCTCTTGTCGACTTTTCAGTTGAATAATGTAATTATTTTATTCAGAAAAAATAATTGTTTATACAGATTGTATATAAAATTGCGGTTTTTTCCTATATTTTAAACTTTTTGCCCACTTTTTCCTTGCAATGAGGGGATATTTAATTATCTTGAACAAAAATAATTGTTTAAACAAATTTTCATTGTTTATGGCTTCCTCCTCTTAGATAAGTGCCTGAAATTTGCGATTTTTCCTTAACTTTTAAGCTTTTTGTCAACTTTTCTCTTAGTGAGGTATTAATTCTTGCGAGGTGACAAACATGCTTATTCAAGCAATTAATTATTGTTCATAAACAATTTTTCTTAGATTGGTGCTAGGAAGTTGTGGTTTTTTCTGAAATGTCCAACTTTGCACTGAATGGAATTTGAATGAAATCAAATTAGATTAAATCAGACTGGATTGATTTAATTGTTGGCTAAATTAGATTGCTTTATATTAAAAATAAAATGTTTTTTTCTAAATATCAACCATTATATTTTTGATTGAAAATTTACATTTTTAGGTCGAAAATCCAACTATATGGTTGCAAGTTGAACTACTTTCTTGAAAATTCAATTTTTGCGTTGAAAATCCATAATTTTAGTAGAAAATGCGAAACTCATATTTCACTGAATGAATTCAGCTTCTTTGTTTTAATTTTTTTTTAACATGAGGAAAAGAAGAAATATAATTTACGTAATACAATACAATACTATTTAGGATATGATTCTCCCTAATGTATAATTATTATTTGTTTACAACTGAAAAGGTGAAGCAAAGTTAAACATTTCAGAAAAAACCTCAAATTTTTAGCTCTGATCTAAAAGAAGGTAGCCATTAACAATAATATATGTTTAAATAATTACTAATGTTAAATAAAATATAATATTAACTCACTCTAAGTGAAAAGTGCGCCAAAAATTGAGAATTTCAGGGAAAACCGCAAGTTTCTATTATTAGGAAAGGAAAATATTATTATCTATGATGAAAATTTGTTTAAACCAATATATTTTTACGAGGAATAATTATTATCCTAATCTAATTAGAAAATGATAAGAACCTAAAAATTCCAGGAAAAAACGGCAACTATGTAATATTAATCGAGAAGAAGATAGCTATAAACATTAACAATTTGTTGAAAGTGGACGAAAAGTTGATAATTTCCGAAAAAAACGCAACATAGTAGCATTATTCTAAGAGAATATTGGTATAATTAATTACAAATTGTTTAAACAATTCTTTCTCAAATTTTATTTGAACATTACCTCGCTTTAACTGAAACGTAGAAAATATGTTGGAAAATTCAGAAAAAACCTTGACTTTCTAACCCTTTTCTAAGATGAAGTTGCTAGAAACAGTAAAAAATTGTTCAAACAATTTTAATAAACATCTTATTATCAGTATAAAGTAGTATTCAATGCTTTTGAAACAATCTACGTTGAGAAAACCGCGAAAAATCATAACTAGCACCAAAAACTCGAAAAACCAATTTTTTCACTTATGCGGTTTTTTTTTAGGACCCCATAGAACAGACTTATGAGGGTGATATTTGAAAAAGTAATATAAAGTTTATTTTTTTGTGGATTCGAACATATTTCCTGGCGTTCCGCATAAAAATTCAATAACAAAATTTTCTAATGCATTTTTGAACCACTCTTATGTACAGTGTATTTCATGAGATCATTGAAATGAATAATTGTTCAAAATATCTTATAAATGCTCAATTGATTTTTGAATATTTTTATAGATTTTTTATTAAAATATTTGAAGACAAAAAGTTCTTACTTATCTGCACATTAGACATTTAGGTAGTATATGACCTTCATCGTTATGTTTCGTATCATAGCACAGACTATGGCTTAGGATTCTGAACCTACTGTCTGCACCATGCATCTCTTTCACCTACTGATTTGAGCCAGAATTCAAACTGAAAGCTTAGTCGAAATTCAGGCTTGAATGAATACTTTGAGTCAATTCACATAGACCTTCAAAATATATTTTGGACAATCTTCGATCCTCCATATTAATGAAGGGAATCTACCAATTACGCTAGCCAGTAGAATGTGACCTATGTGACCTAATTTTGCTGGAAAAACTGATGCAAAACACGAAAAGAAGTGGAAGAAATTTATTCATAAAATACGATTCAGGCTCTCACCGTTCAAAAGATGCATGGCAGAGATATTGCTTCTTCCTACGGAGTTGACAATTTGACGACTTACACGTACTTGAAATGAATTATTGTACCGTATCTAGTATTTCATTGTACCAAAATCTTCCATATATGCAAATTTCTCATTATCCACGAAGTTTATCATTTTCTCAACATTAGAAGAATTCAATTCTTTGCTTGCTTGGTTTTGAAAACCTTCTTTATTTATCATCCATTTGTAAACACATAATTACATCATCATTATAATTCTGCCCTTGTTACATGAAATTAACTTACCAGAATATTTTGTACTCCTCCGGGAAATCCTTTTGATATATTGCCAACATTCATGACCATTTATTTATGTTGTTGAAATTAAACTTTGCCTACGGGACGGCACGGGAGTACACAAACTATAGGATCTCTTGTGTTTTAAAACTATTTTTCAACCATGTCCGTCCTGCAGACGGAGAAAAAAGACTAAATAGATCTAGAATATCAGTTTAAAATACAATTTCAATTATCCAAAAAAGCAATATTCCACATATAAGGTCCAATATATACTAACCATTTATGTAAGTTCTGAAGAACGCCAAAGTACGTTCGAAACGTCAACAACAAAGCGGTGAGTCCTCACAGTTTGATTTAATAATTCCATGGACCAGAAATCAACATATTGATAATACTTTCTAATTCATGACCATTTACGGAGTTATTTAAATCCACTACTGGGTAAAAAGGTCAGTGTGTAAAACTTTCCTCGTTGGAAAAATTAACATTTTCAAGCGCTTTGAAATTATTGAGTTGAAAATCTAAAATTAATGTGTGATATTCAGCATGTTAAGGGCAATTTCAAATATGTCTAGTCTTTTCCTAATGTCAATATTTCTTGCTCGTGGAATGGCATTTGCGATTCGTCGCAAAATTTTATTTTTGATACTTTGTAATTTCTGCAGTCTTGATTTTGCAGCACTGCTCCATACAGCTACCGCATACAGCAATACTGGCTTGACAGAAGTCTTCTACAATATGAGCTTATTTGCAACGGAAAGTGAGCATCTTTTATTGATTAGTCTATAGATAACACTAATCATTTTTGAACCTTTCTTGCATGCCTCATGGTTTCGTCGAGGTTTCCGCCCACACCGAAGTGGATAGACGCAGTATTGCATCAGTGACGAAAATCGTATGCCAAAGTGGAATCAAAGAACTTTTTTGATTTTTTTTAACGTGACATTTCTTTGAATGAATAAATTCGAAAAAGTAACTAGAATGCATTAGCATTCAGTATTTTCGTCATATTTTGTGATGCAATATTACATTATGTCAATATACGGTCAGAATTTTTTTTGTCTTCTTCATAGTGGCGTTATGGTTAAGTTGTGAGACACAGTACTGGCTTAGTTGTAAGACACTTTGCTTTCTCAGATACTTTTTAAATATTTGATATTTTTCCCGTTTTTTTGTTTGGATTTTCTTTTTCAATAGGTCTTGGAAATACGGCATATTGCTGGGCTTGTGTGTGCACCATTGGATTTGCCGTTAACGCCAACAACAATTAAATTGGGCTTCGCCGCAACAGTCATTTCGCCATTCAATCCCGATATCTTCACTAATGCAGATTTTGTCAAAGTTGTTCCACAAAATGTTGAAGCAATTGTAGTCGACGCAGATGGACAGCAGCATATTATTTTCAATCAGACTAATATCGGTCAGGAAGAAGAAGTGGTCGAAATCAGTTGGCCTAAAGACAATTGAGGATAGCCAGTTTTAAAAATAATTACTGTCTACTAGAAGGCTTTAGAATATATAGAAATTTATATTTGAAATTATTTATCTAGGTTTTACTTGCAATTTTCCTATTTTTGATGGATTTTTCTTGGTGTCTCACAACTAAACTACTTTTTCATTCTGTCGAAAAATCATGCATTCACTAAAATGGTTATATATTTTTTAGTATTGATGGAATAACTATATTTTCTTTAGATGAAAGTTGTCATTCTTCATTATCTTCCAACGGTTCAGAGTACTTCCGATTTGGTTATACTAGTGAAAATTTTTAGCTCAAAAACAAAACCCGTCTCACAACTAAACCCTCTCCCTTGATACTACTTTTGTCTTTTGCTTTTGTTATTCTGCTAAATATAATAAATTCTCTTTTACTCGCATTTATTTCAAGTTTCCACCTATGGTTGTACATCATTTGCTCATCTAAGTGCTTTTTTTATTCGATTAAGGATAACTAATTCAAATATTTTACCTGAGGTTGGCAGTAGGCTAATTGGCGGGTAGTTTTGCGGAAACAGTTTATCCTTACCAATTTTATGAAAGCCAAGCAAATTTGCTATTTTTTATTCGTTCCTATAACAAGATTCGAAACAAGTATTAAAATAATGCTCTACGTGGTAAGTTATGCAGGACAATGTACCGGATACCATCTAGTCCAGGGGCTTTCCTGAGAGTTGTATTTCTTTTCGCTTTTCTAACTTATTTAGGAGACGTTAGATCCATCGTTTTGAGGTCTACATTATCAGTATCATTCAGTACACGATCAGTATAACTATTTTTAACCCCTTTTGCACTCACTGTATCCCTCACGTCTTTTGTGAGATGATGCGCTTCCTCGAAAAGCCCTGCAAGAGCATTTTTTTTCTCTGAGTCACTAAATATAAGACCATCTGATGCATGTAATTTTGTTATTGTTCCAGAGTAAGATTTAATGATGGTTTTTGCTGTTTTTCAAAGTTTGATATTCCAGTTAAGATTATTACATTCTTGAATTTTAATTTTGATTGAATTTGATAAGTTGTTTTTTATCGTTCAAAGTATATGCTTTCAGTTTTCTGATAGGTTGTACGGATTTTCTTTCGCTCTTCAATTAATTTTTTATTGTCCTCCAGTAAAAGAAGGTGAATTTCTAAGTATTGAGGTTTAGATTTTGGAATCGACTCTGCTTTTGCATTGTTTTTTATGGTTGTTAAGGTATTCACTGCACTGTTAATAGATTTAATTGTTTTAAGTTTGGAAATTATGGTCAAGTGCGTGTGAATATGAGATATATATGTCAACTCTACCTTGTATTCTGTCATATCTGTATGGATAAAGTGTAGAATTGTCTGAAGATGAGATTGATGAATGATTTTCGTTCATGCAGTTGAAAACTATTTTACCGTTTTTTGTTACTTTCATTGCATAGCCAGTGGCTATGTGCAGTGGAGTTTCTTGTAGCCATTACTTTACTCGTATTTTCATATTTTCATTCAAGTCTTTTTTAATTTAGGCTTTGATTTGTTACATGGACTGATGCTACTTTAATGCTATTTTCAAGCTTGATCCCAATCGTTTCTATTGTCTGCGTTTCATATTCAACTTTCGTGTAATTTATATCAAACAGTTCGAGAGAACTGTCTTGTCGGGTAATACAGGACAATACAGTTCGCCTCGTTGTTTCTTTCCTGAAATATAAGGTTTCGCGCACGGGCGTTCCTGCGTTACCCAATGCTCGCACTAGTTTTGAACATTTGTCGATTCAGCGTCGAGCATTGTCAGTGGCTGCGCGAGAATTTAACGATTTAGAGTAGAATCGTCTACGAGTTTTATTTTCAAGCTGAAATTTGTGACTTTCAAAGACTGGTTAGTAGATGGAGCCAGCAGTGTGCTCAGAAAAGCAGTGACTAACACACGCTTGCTGTGTGTGATTGATACGGCCAGACACGGCTCGACGTATACGTCAGCGCGCGTGTGTTAGTCACTGGCTCCATTTTCCGATCTGATCTGAGCGTACTAGGAGCCAGACGTAATTTATGATTTCCAAGAAGTGTCCAATACATAGAACAACGGACTTTCGAGAAAAATATTTGTTTTGATCCAAATTTTTCTCTGCTGTAATTTGTGTTTTCTCTTTTTATGATTTTCGAGTGTTAGATATACAGCCGTATTAGATTCGGCCCTCGCTGAAAGTGACAAGCGCTTGGCTGGTAGTCACAAGTTTCGTTTCCAATACAAAACTGTTTACTCATTCATTTCTCGATAGTTATCACTAAAAACAAAATACACAAGAAATTAGAAACTTCCGATGAAAACTGCACACGATCAGCTGGTCTGACAAGGATCATCACAGTAAAAGTATGTGCAAAAATAATGTTGCTAAGAAATATTGATTTCAGCCTAGGGTTGGTAAACGGAAGTGTTGGCACAGTAAAAGAAATAAAATGTAACAATATGCAACAGACCGTTGATTCTCTGGTAATTGTAATGGCATCAAAACAGGAATATACAATTGAACGGGTTCGTGTAAAATTTGAAGTAATGGACGGAGCATACATTATACGAAACCAATTCCTGATTTGTCTGAGCTCTGCTATTAAAATTCATAAATCACAAGGATTAAGTTTAAAAATTTTGTTATCGACGCTGGCAATAGAAAGTTTGCAGAGGGTTAAATATATGTTCCTTATCTCGAGTTATTTCTCTAGACGGATAACATCTGGTCAATTTTGATCCATCTTTTATAAAAGCCAATCCTTTTGCCATCATAGAGTATACTAAGTTACGGCAAGGATATAGGCCAGACCTAAAAAGTATTGATATGATTAAAAACACAGCAGGCGAGGTCATTGATAACACTTGGGCGCCTTTCACCGAGGTTGACAAGTATCAATTAACGCTTTTGTGAAAGATGACATGGAGTTTCTTGAGAATACTAACTTGCGAGTCTTGAAAAATAATAAAGCAGTATCTTGTTACGCTAATTGTGTATTACAATGTATTTTCAATATTTCACCATCACAGCAAGCTTTGATCTTCAATAACAATGATAATGCAGTGCAAAAAGCTTTTTTCGATTACAAACATCAACGTACAGACATAATGGATGTACGGAGATTTGCGTTTGACAGTAATGCTGAAGATGGAATCAATAATTTCGTTCGCAATCAACAACAAGACGCATCCGAATTTTTAATGTCCCTTATTCAAAAATCCGAGGAAATTAAAGAAATTGTTCAACATAAGATATTAATTTATCAGACATTTTCTCACTGAAAATTAACAACCCATCAGGAAATAACTCAAGTCATTCTCAATCTACCGATCACAATCGCAACAAAAAATTCTGTTAGCTTGCAGGCGTTAATTGATGAAGATTTTAAATCAAAGAAAGTAGACGGCGCAAAATTCTCTTCATGTGAAAAAGTTGGAATGTATCAAGCGACAGAAATTGGTTCACCTGGATGTATAATAATCTTGCGTCTTCTCATAGCTGATTTCAATAAGGAGAAACAGAAAATTGAGAAAATTCAAAAATACGGTATCAAAAGTGTGCATGCCGCTTTGCATAAAATATCAGGTATTTCATATCAAACCATGGGTGCTATTTTCCATCAAGGCAATCGATTAAATGCAGGGCATTATGTTAAAATTATGAAACATGTTTCTCAGAATGAGACAATGTGGAATAAGATGGACGATAACAGAATACGTAAAGTATCTTGGCCCAGATCTTCAAAAGGTTGATATATTTTACGGGCCTTTTTTTAAACTTTTGAATGGTATGCAATGATGGATAATTGTCAACTTTTAGTGAAGCGTATTACGCCGATTCGTAAATTTTCTATTATTTTTTTCGTGTTTTATTCACGATATCAAATATGTAAATGTGAAATTTAGTGTAACCGCACTTTCTCTCGCTTTCTCTCATTACCTGTGAGTAGGCATGCCAAAAAAGTCACACTGGAGAAATAATATGGTCTGCCCGATGATGTGATATCATTTTTTTTTGTTGCATGTAATTTGTCAATATTTGTCAATGGTCATGGAACCGATGTTTCTTGTACTGTGTTACCTTACAAACTATTTTGAAGTTTTTCAAAGTTTTTTTTTTGCTTTACTAAAATAGTCTACATAGCGCATGCGATTCTCCCCTCTACTATGGCGCATGCGCGACCCCTCTCTTCTATGTAACATGCAACAGCTCTAAGCTCTCCTGCGTATCGTGCGTATCGTGCTCCGTGCAAAAGGAGCTCTATACTAAAAGGAAAAAATTTATCTGAAAAAGATGTAAAAACCTCTCATCATCGAAATAGAGAGAAAGATTCAACTCCATTTTTTGTCTAGTCAAGATAGTCTCATTTATTGCAACGTTGCAGATGGACTAATGAAGGCCACTGGTCATGAATGTCAACCAGAGAATTAGCGTTTATTCATCGATTGGAACAAATTTATTTCAAAAGCTGTTCCCTTGCACAACGAAAACGAATATTTATCAATACCCGTTGCTCATGCAACAAATATGAAAGAGTGATATGATGTCATGGAATTTTCACTTGACAAAATAAATTACGAGCTGCATACATGGTTCATCTGTGGCGATTTCAAAGTAATATGAATTCTCCTCTGATTGCAATCTGGTTACACAAAACATTGTTGCTTTCTATGCAACTAGGACAGCAGAGAACGAAAACAGCATTATGATGTTAAAGTTTGCCCAGACTGAGAGATATTATAATCAGGAAAATTGAACGTTTCTCATGAACCACTAGTTGATCGCCAAAAGATCTTTCTACCAGGATCACATATCAAGCTTAGGATCATGAGAAGTTGCATCAAAGCGAACAATATAAATAGAGAAGCAGGTCTTCTTTTTTCAAAAAGAAAATTTCCTAAACTTACTGAGTCAAAAATTAAGGAGGGAGTTTTGGATAGACCATAGATCCGGCAAATTATGCTGGCTGGTGATTTTAAAATGATCATGACTAAACTTGCGAGGCAAACATGGTTGTCAGTGAAAGCTGTTTTAGACAATTTTTCAGGAAACAGGGAATTCAGAAACCACAAATACGTGATCGATACGATGTTGGAAAACTTCTAGAAAATGAAGGTGAAGATGTTACGGAAAATTTAAATGATGCACTCTCACTTGGACTTCATCCCAGACAATATGGGAGCAGTAAGTGATGAACATAGTGAAAGATTTCATGAAGATATCGTTACAATGGAGAAGAGGTACAAAGGTAAGTGAAGTGGGAACGCTTCATCAGTTTACTGTTGAAATCTCATGACTGATGAACCGAATGCTCAACAACGTCGAGCATGCAAGAGGAAAAGTTTCCGATTACAAGCAGCAATTTATTATCATTTTCCAACAAGAGCTAACAGCATAAAGAATAGATATTTTGAAGATGCAGCACAATGATTTGCTACAAGTACATGTAAGCCGTAAAATTTTTGTTGAACAGTGTTACACGCTCTTGTTGATGCTTGAGTTCTGATTTAATCGATCCCTGTTTCCGCTTTCATAACATGATCAGAGGTTTTCCTAGGCCAACAGGAAAGGAGTTTCAAAAATCCATCTTGAATGAAAATGATATCCCCTAGATATCGCAGAGCCCAGACTTCCGCTCCATATAGAGCAGCCGCATCCCATATTCCGCTCATAAGAGTACTAACCGCATTCCATGAGCGAACTCTACTTCAATCAAGAATATTGCACACTTCATCTGTAGCAAAAAGACCTGTCTTGGAGAATTGGTCTTGGCTTTTTTAAATGTGCCCGAAGCCCAAGAGGGTACACAAGGCAAACAAGAGCATAATTTGGAATCAGGTGGCGGACTGTCCTGCTTTCCTTGCTCCCTGTTTCATAGAAAATCAACAATACTAGCAATGTACAAAATAAAAAAAAGTAGAATAAGACTCTCACCTTTCAGGAATCCCTGCGTCACTTCTACTCCTTCGTAGTGGGAACTGCTACATTGGATTCTCAGTTAGGCGTTTCCATAAAAAGAAAGAATTATTGTAATGAACTTCCCACTAACGCCTAGATCTTGAAACTTATTCCAAAGCTTCTTGTTACTTACCGAGTCGAATGCTCGTTCGAAATCCCCGAAAATAACAATATAGGGATCTTTTTCACCAGAATTGAGATGCATATCTAGCACTTAGTAAAAAAAGAACAGGAAATCTCTACAAGCCATACGCCCTCTTAAGCCGCTCTGCGATTATGCTAGGTACATTAGCCCACATCGATACTTTACTTGACAGCAACGCCTTAAATATATTTGTTAATGAATCATTAGTAGTAATACCCCAATACTTCACAGGATTTCTTTCGATTCACGCTGCATGTAAAATGAACATGCCGATCTCAGACCATTAGGTAGGATCACTTCCAGTATTATAAACTTTATTAAAAAGACTAAGCAAATAATTATCCCATTCCAGTTTAAACGTTTCATGGGAATCGTTGTTTAATCCATCAGGACCTGCAGCTTTGTTCAGTTTACATTTGTATGTTCCGGTTAAGTGTCAAACAATCTTGCGGTTTTCCATTTAAATCCGTGCTATTTATAGAATTAAATGGTATCAAGGAGTAAGTTTGAATTTACTTCCCTTTTTTCTTTCTCTGCTAAGAATTTGAACAGAGTTCCTATAGATGAACAAACCTGAAACCTGCGCGGTTATTTCTAATGCTTCCATCAAATTTTGATACAACTTTTCTGGACTATCATTATTAACGCGAATATTTGAGCGCTCTCTTATTTGAAATACTAAATAAACCTCATAAGGATAAGTAAATGAAAAACAAGATAGCCAAAATTAGATATTTTGAATAAGAGTCTTAGTTTGATGCCTTGATTACGAGATCTCCTGCCTCGTGATGAACTTCAGAGTCAGCGTTTGCAATAAGGACGTAATAATCTGTTTTTCGAGCTTGTTTTCTTCTAGGCTGAGAAAAATTTCTCAAACAAAAGATATTTGGAAAAATTTTCTCACATAACAGATGTTGGCGTTTCTACTGCCTATGATCTGGCGTTCTTATCACGCCACAAGATCGTATTATCAATATGTATCATTCGAAAAACGTGAAGCATGATAATCTACTTCGAAGCAGAGCGAAAAGGTGGACCAATCGCTGAATCTCGAGTATTTGAGGATGACTCGAGATCGCTTCGTCACCAGGTGTCCTAGAATGAAGGAGATGTGGTTATTTTCATAATAAAGAGAAATTTTTACTGTTTGATTCAAGATCTCAAATAAATCTGATTAGGGTAAGCAAGAGAAAGTTTGATAAACAGAATTAGGTTTCGAAAATCATAGTCCAAATTTGATGCCTAGATAAAGGGATCTTACGCTTCGTAAGGAACGCAAGAGCGTCGACAATGAGGATGACAACATATGTTATGTTAAAATGTTCCTCTAGGTGTGCAGCTGGAGAAATCTGCTCTAATAGCAGACGTTTTTATCCACACTAATGATGCTTTCCATCTAATTAAGGGATCTTCTGAATCGTAGGAAACGCAAGAGCGTCAGTGTTCGAGGTTCAAATAGCTGTTTGGTTGAGAAATCTTTACCTAGGCCTGATTAGAAAAATTTGCCTGAAAAACAGATGTTGGTGTCTCCATCACAGATGCTCCTACGTTTCCCACAAGGCGGGAGACCTCGTCATCAATCTTTGGCGTCCAGAGAATGTGATGCATAATTACATAATTTAGAGTTAAGTTGCAAGATGGGTCGATCGCTGGATCTTGAGGGCTTGAGGATGAAACCAAGAAGTTTTGTGACTAGGTATCCTTTTGTGACTAGGTATACTTTGTACTATTTGGTCGAAGTTCTCAAATGGATCTTATTGAGGTAGGTACAATGAACACGGAATTGTCAAAATTATATGGTCGCAATAGAGTCCTGAATAAGTACCTTGATAATGAGTTCTTCCATTTTGTAAGGGACGCAAGAGCTTCGGTAATGAGGACGGCAACTTCTGTTATGTTGAAATGTTTCTTCAAGGGCGTAGCGGATGAGATTTGTTTGAATAACAGATGTATGCATTCCCACTACCGGCGCTCCCTCCTTGATTACAGGATTTCCCAAATTTTGAGGAACGCTAGAGCATGAATAGTGTGGATGCCAACATCTTTTATGCAGGCGAATTTTCATTTGGGCCTGCCTGAAGAAATTGACATGCATAACAGATGTTGGCGCCTTACCGCTTATGCTCTTGCATTCTCCCTACAACAGAAGATTTCTTTTAATATATAGCATTAAGAGAATTCGGTCCATGATCACCCACTTTGCAGCAGACACATGAGGGCGGCCAATTACTAAACCTTGAGGATTTGAGAATAAGAAGAGGTGATTTCAGGTGATTCTATTACAAGGTATACCAGAATGAAATATATGTAGTTAGTTTGATAGTAGGAATAAATTTGGTACTGTTTGATTCAAGGTTTAAAAAACTTCATTAGGGTTGGCATAAAAAAGACGGGATGGTCGATATTTGATGCCAAAATCTGTTATGCTGGCAAATTTTTTCATAGTCTCAGCTAGAAACATTTGCTTACATAGCATATGTTGTTATCCTCAATACCAATGCTCTTGCGATCCCTACAAGAGAAGACAAGGTCACAATTAGGAAAGAAGAGATAGTGAAAATGAAGGAGTTTGAATTGAAGTCTCAACTTGTCGAATACCTGAAAAGGTCTGAGGAATCTACTCAGATAAGAGATTTTCGTATCACCACTACCGATGTTGTTGCCTCAATACGAGATCTTCCGCCTTGTGAAGAACGCAAGAGCGTTGGTAGTGGAAACGCAATAATCTGTTAAACAAGCTGAATTTTCCCTAGGCGTAGCCATGAAAGAAGAATATTTTGTTAAAAATGTTTGACGTCCAGAAAATGTAGTGCATGGTTTTATACAGTTCTATACTTGGAAACAGAGTGGCAAGTCTCCAAGATAAGGGTGACGTGGCTGCTTTTTCCGGAAAGGAAAATGTTCTACTAATTGACTATGGGTCTTCATTAGATATCATGAGGGTACGCACAAGAAAGACGGGGAAGTTAAAATTTGATAGTGAAAATGACAGACCAAATTCAGAAAATGCCTGAGCACTGTTAGGAAAAGTTGCTGAGATAACAGATGTTAGTATAAGTGGTAAACTGTATACTCGGTTTTCACTGCGTCGTAAAGGACGCTAAAGCGTCGGTAGTGGGAACGCCAACATCTGCTATGCGAGAAATTTTTTCTTCAACATGGCTGTTGTAATTCACTCAAAAAACAGACGCAAGTATTCCCACTACCGTGGAGAACTTCCTCAGCCGTGTCCAGGCCTGATTTGGAGTGTAATCCAAACCTCCAGAAGTAAATACTGCTCATTCATAACTTCTCTGCATGATCAGAAAAACTCTTATTTGTAAACTAATTATTCGGATAAATTATCATGATTTTTTCTTAAATCATCTGAAATATATTTCCAAGATGCTTTGCACAGTAAGCTACGGAGAATAAGAGAGGAGTATGTGTTGAAGGATGAAGGGAACCTACGACGTTGGAGAGGGAGATGAGAGTAGATAAAAGGAAGTAAGAAGAAATAAGGAGAAGTGAGGAAGGTAAGATAAATTGGTCAACCAGCGTTAAAGTTGCTATTTGAATTAGATCGATCGTTTTTTTTGCTCTATTTTAGTGTGAGTTTCTTGAGATTTGGAGCATTAGGAATGATTCCAATAAGAGTTTTGGGATTCCCCTGAAAATCTTTCAATTTCTAACCAACTATGTCAAGTAAAATAGCCTTGCAATTAATAAAGGCTGTAGATTCAAAACATAATATCTTTGAATAAAAAGGTTCAAACCTTAAGAATTTTAATTTCGTATTTTATTCCACATTAGTACAGAGGACCCCTTCCCCCTCTACTCCGCTAGGAATGGGTCAGTGAGCTTTTTCGTGGTTCCTCAGCCGCGTGGTAGACGTTTGGTAGTGGAGGTTAAGCACACAGGTAAATTGCGCAAGTGTATTGTTTGTTCTTATCTCGTGCCCATTTCTACGATGAAAATGTAGGGTAGAAGCAATTTTTTCTAGAAGTACTGTTTGTGATATATTTTCAAAAATCAAATCCTTTCGCTTCCAACGCACAGTGCTTCAAGATCCAAAATTCGTGGCCAAAAGTCAAAAAGTTAATAGTTATGACTTCTGGAGTGTTTATATCGCGTTGTTTGAGCTTTCAAAAATGATATTCCAAATTCAAAGTTCAAAATTCAAAATGGCGGACCTAAAATGGTGGATAGTTTCCCAAAATTTTTTATTGTTTTCCACGAAAATAAGTAAAATGGAGTATTTCTGGTCGCTGATTTCAAAAATGATATTAAAAATTTTTTATTGAAAATGGCGAAAATTTGTCCTAAATTTTCGGTTGTTTCCACGAAAATGAGTGAAAGGGGGGTTTTGTGTCGCTGATTTCAAAAATGATATTGGAAGTTCAAAATTGAAAGTAGTGGACCCGAAATGACGGACAATTTGCCAAAATTCCCTACTGATTTTCACGATAAGAAGTAAAACAGGGTTGTCTGGGTCGCTTGTTTAAAAAATGATATCTCGAATTCGGAATTCAAAATGTTGGACCAAAAATGGCTTACATTTTAAGCTCAGAAGAACCTTTCTCTAAGACTTTCGCAAGGGCTGATAAATAGTAAAAGAATCAGCTGGTATGCCGAGAAACTTCGTCCCTAAAGTCGTGATTACATTTCGAAAATTCGGGTCCTTGAAGGATTGCACATATTCGAAAATTTTGTGACGTTTCGATTCCACGAGCCGCGTCTTGAATCCTGTCAATAACGGAGTTGAAAATGTATTGCCTTATTTCCCGGTTTATAAACTTTTCACGCCGAAAATCCGAAGTTTTTATTCTGAAGTCGCTTTTCTCTTAAAATGTTTTCATTACATTTACAATAGTTACATATACTTATTGTTTACAAATTATAGTTTTTTTTATATTATTTATCTATTCGTTATATTTTTTGATGAGAAAATTGAATACTTTTACTGATATATAACTTTATTTCATACAATGGTGAAATTCAATCGGGACACCCTATGTATTTTGTCCAGCACATTTTAAACGTTCCTAAGTATAAATTCGAACGTCACTTAATAAAATAATTTCATTTTGAATGAGTATATTTTCGGCATGGCATGTGGCACGTGGAAAATCATGGATTAGTGGGCTATAGCGCGGTTCAACACTTCCACGCGGTTGTAGAAAAAGCGCTTTTATTCCTACGGGGTCAGTTCAGGGCAGCTTTTGTTGAAGGAATCAAAAATTTGATAGTTTTTGGCGATCGAAACGGGAAATCCCGGCGTACGCACTCACAGGCAAAAAAATGATTCACTAATTATATTCCTGAATTATATGGAGAAAAAAAATTTATACGTGCACATTTCACTCTCAATATCATTAACATACTTGTTCGAAATGCACATCCGGAAGAAAGCAACAATTTGACGTACCTTCAGAAATATTCTCTATGTCACCTTACATGTTTCTGGCACGAGCTCACAGAATAAGAACATTTTTCGTCGAACGATGGAGACTCCAGAAACAAACTGATGGTCACGCATTCGGCAAAGAGTAAAGTTTAACTGCTCGTCACAAGGACAGTTTTAAATATAATGACTTGTCCTTTTACAAAATAATGTTTCAGCACCCTCTGAAGAAGTATACATGAAAATCTACCTCAGGAGGTAAACTTCCAATTTTGAGGTTTTGGGATCTTGAACCACTGTGCCGTACAAAAACAATATCAGAAAAAGATTTGTTTATTGCAGAATATATTTGCCCTAATATTAAATAAGATGTTTATGAATACGATGTAAAGGAAACACATAATATTCTCAAATTTTTGTGAATCTTGTTCGGAGTCTAATTTTTTGAATTCACTGTAGTAATATCCGAGGACAAATTAATCAATTTTTTTATTATTTTTCGATCGAGTTCGAAATTTGGCGACAGTCTTTGAACATGAGAACTGTGATAAGATTTCAGACTTAAGTCACTGGAAAAATCTAAATTTCCACAAAGTAAGTATGCACTATGTCAGTGCATCACCTGGACTTGAGGCAGAGATCCAGGAAAAAATTAAGTTTTTTAGTTTCAAAAGTTTTGGAATATAATTTGAATACAACGATAAGTGATCCAAATTCTCCACTTCTAATTAGGTAAAAATAAATTAAATGTTTTCCAGACTTTCGAAGGTTTTCGTATTTACATATGTAGTTCGAATCCCTAGTACGAATGTGATATCGTTGTCAGTGCTTAGATTCGAAATACTATTTCCTGAAGTTTATTGTTTTCATTTTTCTTTCATTTTTCAGGTCGAAAAGTTACATTCAACCATAAAATATTGAATTTCTTTTGGTAGAGATAAATCCTTGAGGCAAAAAGACGAATTTTTAACAGAACAGTCCAATTTTTTACCAGAAAAGATTTCTCAGTCAACAATTAACGTTAGTTTCAACAAAATATTATCATTTCTGAAGAAGAAATTAATGTTTCAAAAAACATCCAAATTCGTGACGAAAGGAACTTATTGTCAAACGGAAAAATCAATTTCGGAAAAAATATATATGTCTGCAACCAAATATTCGAATTTTCGGAAATTTTCGAAAATCAATATATATGAAAAAAATTATCGTTCAATTTTCAGTTCAAAGATAAATGTTCATTATATTCCCAGTTAGAAAAAGTGATTCTATGAAAAATATTATTACCAACAAAATATATGAATTTTGAACCAATGAGATGAATCTCAGAGCGAAACAGAGGATGTTTAACAAAGTTTTGCAAATTTTAACAAATAATTTATGTTTCCAACCAAAAAGATTGATAATTAACGATGCATCATATATGAATTGGACCAAAGAATAAAAATTTTTGACGAAAGAGGTGAATTCTTAATTGTAATTTTTTAATTATTGACTAGAAAATTGCAAGTTTAGGGGAAAGTTTCACTCTCTTACACGGGTGCATTTTCAAACAAAAACAAAGAATTTTTTTTTTTCTGAAATGAATGTTCAACTAAGGAATATTCTTCAGCCTAAAACAAAACAAAGTTCAACTAAACTCTTGAGTTTTTGAACCAAAAAAGAACCAATCTACCATGAAAAATTTCATTCTCCACCTAAAAATCTTAATTTTTAGCAACAAAACTGATTTTCAACCAATTTAAAAAATTCCTCACTGGGATAGTAGAACCTCTAACCCTAGAAAAAGGATTTCCAACAAATGCTTTGATTCCAAATAAAGAAGAAGGATTCCTTAAACAAATTGTTGAATCTCCAACGAAATTATTATATTTCCAACAAAATAATGCCTTTAACGAACAAATCAAAAAATTTTAGTAAAAAGGGTCACAATGATTGGCATCCGAACAGTTCTCGACTAGAATAGACTAGAAAAAAAATCCTGATTTTTAACAAAACAGAGTAATTTCGACGAAAAAGATGAATTTGAAACAAAATAATTGTAATGTCAATAGGAATTGACCAATCCTGACTTCAATTTTTACAGATGATATTTCAACCGAGAAAATATTCTCATTTTAAATAACAAATAGTTTCATTTAATCCGAAAAGTCAAATCTTGAATAAAACATTTGTAATCTAAACCAATAAAGATATTTTCTAGAACCAGAAAGTTCTCAGATTTCCAATAAGAAATGTTATGATGTATATGTTAATCTAAAAAGTTTTTATTCCCCAGAATATATAGTCAGATTCAAGGAAGACAAAAAGAAAATCTTTTTTTTCGAACATTCGTAATTTGAACCAACAGAGGGAAACTTCCAAACCCAAGAGATGGATTTTTAACAAAAGAGTTGAATTTCCATCCAAGGAAGACTTTTTTCGATAAAAGAAATGAACCAGAGAAATGAATCTCTAACCAGAAAAGACAAATTCTGAATAAAACGAAAAATTTGTATTTCTATCACAAAAGATTTCAATATTGAACGAAGCAGTTGAATTTGGAACGAAATAGATATATTCACAACCAAGTATTTGGTTTTTCGAAAAAATAACGAATTTTCGTTGGAAAATGTGATAGTGAAATTCGCCAACTTGAAATGTCGTCGATTTTTTAATAGAAATTATGTCGATTCAACAAAAAAAAAAAAAATTAAGGCCGAACTTTTGGTCCTCAGGCATGTGGAAAACGAATAGCATTGTAAAAAAATAATGGTGAAAAAAAAGTACTTGCACACCACAAAAATTACTCTTGCCTTACTTATTTTACTTTCGACCTGCTAATTTTACTTTCGAACTACAAATTTGACTTCGGCCCTGCTAATTCTACTTCCGCTCCGCAACTGCTGTTTGGAGGGAATATATGCTACTTTCACTCCCTTTTTCTGAATCCGAATTGTTATTTCATTTCAAAAATTTCTAATCAATACCTCTCAGGTGTAAATATAGAAGTAAAATCTTATAACAATCTTATGTTATTAATTAAACATGTAATCCCTTTCCAATGCTTTTTTTCCAGAAAAAATCCCCTTTCCACTTTCGCCCAAGATATTTTACTTTCGCCTACTGATTTCACTTTGCCCTACAGATTTCACCCTAGCCTTGCTAATTTTACTTTCATCCCGAAAAAATTTACTTTCAAACCGCCAATCTTACTTTTTCCCCACTAATTTCACTTTCGCCTTGATGATTTTAAGCTTGCCTTGCTAATTTTTTCTTCTGACGCGGAAAAATTGACTTTCACACCGGAAAAATTACTTTCGCCCTACTAATTCTACTTTTGCCTTGCTAATTTTACTTTCAAACTACAAATTTCACCTCCGCCCGATAATTTCACTCCCATTCTGCTTGATTCACTTTCCTTTTTCAATGCTTTTTTTCAGAAAAACTCCCCTTTCCACTTTCGCCCAACAAATTATACTTTTGCCTCAATGATTTCACTTCGCCCTGCTGATTTTACGCCAGCCTTACTCATTTTACTTTCGCTCAAGAAAAATTTACTTTCAAACCGAAAATCTTACTTTTTTCCACTAATTACACTTCCATCCTGATGATTCTAAGCTTGCCCTGCTAATCTTACTTTCGCTCTGAAAAAATTTACTTCCACACCAGGGAAATTACTTTCCCCTTACTAATTTTACTTTTGCCCTGATAATTTTACTTTCAAACAACAAATTTCACTTCCGCCCGAGAATTTTACTTCTATTCTGCTAATTTCACTTGCGCCCCTCAAATTTTACTGCCGCCCTGCTAATTTTACTCTCGCGCCGTCAATTCTACTTCCGCTCCGCAATTGCTTTTTGCAGAAAATATATGCTTCTTTTAGCCAATTTTCTCCATGTGTGAAGTTGGTCGAGTGTAAAATAGAACAGAACATTCATCGATTGTTTTGTTCAGCTATTTCTGAATCCGAATTGTTAATTCATTTTAGAAATTTATTATCAATACCGTCCAGGTGTAAATATAGAAATAAAATCTTATAGCAATCGTATGTTTTTATTAGAAATGGAATCCCCTTTCAATGCCTCTTTTCAGAAAGAATCCCCTTTCCACTTTCGCTCCGCAAATTTTACTGTCGCCCTGCTAATTTTACTTCCGCGCCACCAATTCTGCTCTCGCTCCGCAATTGCTTGATGCAGGAAATATATGCTGCTTTCACCCCATTTTTTCCGTGTGGAAAGTTTGTTGAATGTGAAATAGAACAGAACATTCATCGATTGTTTTGTTCAGCTATTTCTGAATCCGAATTGTTATTTTATTTCACAAATTTAAAATCAATACTTTTTAGGTTGAAATACAGAAATAAAATCTTTTAACAATCGCATGTTTTAAAAAGAAGATGTTATCCCTTTTCAATAATTTGTTTCTAGAAAAAATCCCCTTTCCACCTTCAAATAAACGCGCAGTAATTTTTTGTGTTTCCAATATTAGGAGTACTGGAGTAGAAAAAAAATGAAAAATTATTTTTAAAAAAATGTACAAATTTAATACAGCGATTCAATGAATTTGAAACGATATAGGAAATCGAACCACATAATGCACAAAGGAGGAGAAGGTAGTCGATTATTCAGAATTGTAATCATGCTTGCGAAGTTAACCTGAGTAAAAAGATGACGAATGTCGTCAGAAGAATCTCCCAGTTCGCGAATGGCGCAGACGGAAAATATAAATTTTAAATCACCATGACGTGGCGCAGTCCTGCATTTTTGTTGGAATTTCGTTGACTTAATTTCATATCCAATTGGACTGCAACAAGTCGCAAGTCGTGGGAAGAAAGACTCTGGTTGAGACTCAATGAGGAGCTCCCAACGGGTTCTCGTCTTCAAGCATTTTTACCTTTCTAGAAAACAACTTCGAAACTGAAATTATTATCTAAAAATTTATTTTTATTGAAAAAGAAATAAAAAAAGGGATACATTTTCTGATCACGTTTTCAATACCCAAATATTTCTGAATATGTTCCAATAAAAGCGTGCAGATTGCAGAACGAGAAGGGACGAGAAGTTTCGAATTAAGAACATATAGAATTGATCGTACGGATTCAGAATGACCTTAGCGCGTGGACTCAGCAGGTAAGAGAAGGAAGTTGGATTCATAATTATTTTCCCGATCAACGCATCTGGAAGCAAAATGTTATCCCCTTTCTTTCCTACTAGACTGGCTGAGTCCACGCGCTAAGGTCATTCTAAATCTGTACGATCAATTCTACATGTTCTCAATTCGAAACTTCTCGTCCCTAAATATTAACCCACAACATCAACATTTCAAAATGTCCTGAAGGTAAATTTTCTAGGAAAAAAATACTCTCGTTCAGGCTCAATAAGGAGCTTCAAACATGTTTTCATCTGCGAAGATTTTGAACCTTCAGGAAAACCGTTCTAAAATAAGAATCGATCCAGAGAAAATTCATGTCTGTTTTCGTCTTATTTGAAGGAGGAAAAATTTTCAAATGACATTTTGGGTTTGAGCTGTCCAGGTGAGGGTTTTGTTTCAATTCTTTTTTGAGATAGAAAACTGGAATTCCCAAATATTTCTGAATATAT
>WSXT02122822.1:0-10905 GCA_011762715.2 Neuroterus valhalla | reverse complement strand
AAAAAAATGTTCAAAATGCTCCTCCTCTTTCATTTTTTATCCAAAATAGCTGGTTAACGAACTTGACCTTCCTTTTTTGTCCCTCAAAATGTGTGCCAAAGGGCAATCCAATCCGATTAGTCTTTCAGAAGTTATCGACGACGACGATGACGACGACACCAACCACAACAGACAGACAGACACCAACGTAAAAACTACTTTTTCGAAATCAGAAGGTCTCAAAACGTGGAGATTTCATAAATTCCGCGATAGTCAATTTTCACATAAAACTAATACCTTCTCATTATGATGAGAATGTAAAAAGTAACTTTTTCAATTCTACACTTTCGTGAAGAAAAATCGATGAATCGGACTAAGTAAATTTCGCAAATATAACCAATTGCAAATTTTAAGTTGAATAACAGATTATTAAATAACCAATTCAAAAAACGTGCACCTCTACGTTAAAGTACGATTCTTCATAAGTGATTTAAAAAAAACTCTGATCCGTTGAAAATGGAGGCGTCAGCTGATTTTTGTCCCAAAAAAGTGCTTTTTTCCCCACTGTGCGAGGTTCGAGGCGACAATTGTTGCGCGGCGCCCGCGACAAAAACTTTTTTTTAATACTGTCAGAGTGAGAATTACCAATTTTTTTTGAGAACGGGATAAAGTGTTTATACAACATTGTGTTAAATTCTCACTACGATCGGAGGCCTATAAATTATAAATAATCGAACTTGTTTAAATAATTGTTTATGAAAAAATAATGATTTTCCAATTATAATTTAGGAAAAATTCTCATTAGAAAGAGAAAATGTTTCACAACTGTCATAAAAAATTTCATTCGATTATTGCAAAAGAGTCGTAAGTTATCAATTTTTCTATCAAAAGTTGCAAGAATCATCATTATTAATATAAATGAAAATGTTGCGGCTTTTTGAAAAACGGTTCAAAGTATTTCTTGTAATGCTATTATGTACAGATTTTTCCAATTGTTGTCACTTTTTAAAAAATCATCAAAATTTCATGGGCACAGTTGACGTGGCCTGACCCATTTCTATGAGCGTTCCTTTTATTTATCGTATTTGTCACTGAATATTGTAGGAATCATATACTATCACATATATAATAGATCATAACTTCTAGAATCATATGAAGCAATTATACTGAGCATTGAAAAAAATGTTATTATGAGTAACTATAAAAAAACCGAAAAGGAACCATTTTTTTATTTGAGTCTGGAAATTATTGTACATGTATTTCAATTGTGAAAATACATATCAACCAGGAAAAATAGAGGTTAATCGCTATAAAAATTACGTATATAAGTCAGGTCACTTCTTGCCATACCCAGTGCAAGATAAATAAACAAATACATACAAAAGTTCCTCAAAAAATCGCGTTCCACGGATCGCTTGAAAAAAATTAATCAGGGTGGCGATTTGGCGGACGATTTTGAATTCCCGGTCATTTCCCGGTTCTTCACGGTCAAGTTTTTGAATTTTCCCGGTTAACTAGAGATAACAAATTTATATTTGTCGCAAAACACTAACATTTATTTTAATTCAAATCTAAATATCCTTTAACACCAAAGATTAAACATTGCAAAATAAATCAATTCTAAAAAGGATACTCTAATTTTTAACAAAAAAAATATAATTTTTTTACTAAAATTGGAACAGTCAAGCTTTAAACTTAAAAAATCAATTTACGATAACAGAAAAAAACAGTATCCAACAAAATAGTTCATTTTTCAACCAATGTGATGAATTTTTAAATATAATTATAAATCTTCAACCAGAACAGTTAAATTTCAAAACAAGAGGATGAATCTTTAACTAAAAAGATGAATATCTAACTGGAGCACTCTAATTTCCAACCATGAAGGTGAAGTTTTAAACGAGAAGATTATTTTTTAAATAGAAAGAATCATTTTCTAAGAAAAAATATAATGTTTTATCAAGATAGTCATATTTCAAAGTCAAAAAATAATTATTTTCAACCAAAAATGGAACAGTAACATTTTTAGTTTAAGAAAACAATTTTAAACCAAGTATAAGTGTTTTATATACTAAAAGGAAGAATCTTTAAGGCGTTGAGTTTTAGAACAGATAAATTAAGTTTCACCGAAAAAGATGAATTGTCAACGAAAATTTGATTACTCAAATTTTAATTTAAAAAAAATGGGTGTTTAACTAAAGAATCAAATTAAATTGTGAATGTTTAACTGAAGTAATTGAATTTCAAACCAGAAAGATGAATTTTTAACTGAAGTGATGAACATTTAACTAGAATAGTTCACTTTTGGCGAAAAAATTAATTTTCCACTAAAAATTAAAATTTTTTAATAGAAAGGTTGAAATTTGAACAATAAAAATAAAAATTCTCAAACAAAAATGGATTAGTGACATTTTTGGTTCGAAAAACTAATTTTGAACCAAACACGAGAGTTTTCAACGAGATGAATGTTTGACTAAAACGAAAAATGTTTGACTGTACAAACTTGAATTGTTAACCGTTAAGAAGGATTTTTGAAGAAAAATATTAACTTCCGCAGAAAAAGATAATTTGCTAGAAAAAATCGATTTTCCGACAAAATATGTGAAGTTTCAGCGATATAATCGAATTTCCAATTCAAAAAGACAAATTTTCACCGAAATGTCAAATATTTAAAAATGAAACAGTTGAATTTTCAGTTGAAGTAATTGATTTTCAACCGAACTGCTGAATTTTCAGGTATAATGATGTATCTCCAAATGAATAGATGTATTTAAAGCAAAAAGATAAATTTTTGACCATAAAGATTAATTTTCTACGAAAAAGTCAAATTTTCCACGAAGTTCATAAATTCTCAAAGAAATAGTTCAATTTTCAAATTAAAAAATCAATATTCAACTAAATACTTGAATTTTTCACTAGAAAAATTTGGATAGATTTTCAACAAAGTAGTTAAAATTTCAACCAGACGTGAATTTTGAATGGAAATAATGCAACTTGAACGAGAAAATTCGATAAAAACAACCAAGTTTAAATTTTTAACGAGTAGTTGATTTTTCAACTCAAAAAGAGTGAATTTGCAATGAACAATGTAAACAAGTTTTCTATCATAATTCAGAAATATTTATTCTTTGAATACCTACTACTTCTACTCTTAAGACTGCTTGAAGTACTTTCTTCACTTAAAATTAGGAAGAGGGGACTTTAAAATTGTGACAAATTTTGAATTGGGGGAACGAGGTTTCAAAATTTCTCTCTTCCAAAACGGTTCCCGTTCAATGTAAAAAATTCTCTGTTCTAAGTGAAATTATACTTCGTCACTGAAACTCCCTGCTCTAAAATAAAACTATTATTATCCTGCAATTTCCTGTCCCAAGTCAGATAAATGAGGAAAAGCAAATAAAACGTGATAAATAAATTTTTTCGAAAAAATGAAGATAGTTATTCTCTTTGTAGGTTTGGGCTATCATCAATTCGATTATCAAGTTTGAGTCAGCTAAAAAAATCTCACAGAGCAACGAATTCGCAAGACGTTTTTCTTTTAATGGAAAAAAGTCTCATTCTCATGACGTATAGACATATTCAAATATTCTGAGAATCAGATTGAAGGAACGTTATATTCCTTAACCCAAATGATAAGATGTCTTTTCGATTCATGAAAAGGAAGCTGTCATTTTTCGTATTTTTCCATAGAATTTTTAATAGTCTAGGTTGAGTCAAGTAAATTCACGGTTTTGAATTCAATTCCTGGTCTTTTCCCGGGGTTTTCGGGTCATTTTCCGGTCTTTCCCGGACAATCGCCACTCTGTTAATGAACTCCATTCGAAAAAATGCAATCTGGATCTGACCAGCGAAAGATTATCTTTTACATGGTTTTCTGAACAGTGTACTCCCCGAAAAATTTCAAGGGCCGACGTACCTGCTTTTACATTACATCCAGTTTCAAGTCTCCAATTATTGGATCACAAATAGTACCAACTCGAAGTATTGTTGATCAACAACTTTTCAGATTCAATTCGCACCGATTGACGAAAATTCTAAACAAAACTGCTTGAAACAAATCGGCACTTGTGTGCAGAATGAATATGTATATATAAAGTGCAAGAATAGTATTGAGGTGTCGCTCAGTTGGGTCATAAAGCATCAGACAATCAGCGTGAGTCAACGTGAGCTATTTTAGAAATAGATCTGAACGAGGGCTCTACATTACATGCAGCCATTGCAAGAAAGAACAACCTCGTCAACGGTTGACTGGAAATCCGCTAGAAATTTACCGATTGGTTCTTGACTTGAATGAGCAAGGAGGTATTTTCTATCACAAGAAGTGAAGGACGACAAGGCACACTGCACCTGTGCATGAGCTATGGAATTTCAAGTGGGACGTTGCTGGTCTAAATCTCTATATAAGAAAAACTAAAAACTGCAGTTGAAAACTCGAATTGGAAGAACTAACAATTGATTCTTCTCCCTTTAAACCTTTAAACAAACCAACTCATGTATTGAGATGGTGAGGGTAAATCCAGCAGAGAGGTGCCAGGTTGCATTAACATTAAAGCAGGGAATATAAGAGACACGTGAGGAGGAGGAAGAGGAGGAAAAGGAAGCAGCTAATGCGATATAATACAACGATGTTACTTTTAAGTGTGCGAGTAACGGGTTAATGATAACCCGTATCAGCAACAATGTTGCCAAGCCATCCGCACTTTACCGCTCTTTTATCCATTTCTCATAGTAGAGTTCAGTTCATGATATATATTTGAAAGCTAGAAAAACTCACAGCAAACCATCAGTGAGAAATTTGTTGCATCTTATTTCAAATGTTATTATAGAATCATGATACCAATAAAGAATATCTGGATCCATCAATATTTGTAAGTAGCAATTTCCATCCTTTCGTAAAACATTCTCGCTATAAATAAAAGGACCATTGATTCTATATATAAATGGTTGTACCAAAAGTATTATCTGAAGGTTTTAATAATCGATAAGATATATATGTGTGCTGCTCGGAGAAAGCAGAACCAACTGTGTAGTAAGGCAGGTCACCACGATTAACCGGTTGGTAAAATCTAATACAGGAACCTCATTTATTTGGACAACCGACTAATTGGTTTTGAATTAAGATAAACATTTCCTTAATTCAAACAACCGTGCTGTTCACCGATGGAGGCGATCAATTATGATTGTTTTCAGATATTATTAAAACCAAGTATTTAGTTATTTTTAAGAGTAAGACAGCAAGTGCAAAGTACAAGCATTTATCTTAAAGCTTTATTCCTCTTCCTTTTAGATTCATCTAGACGAAATTGCAAACAAATGCATCAGAATCACTAAAGTATGGACAGGGTGGCGATTCGGCGGACGATATCAAATTCCCGGTCATTTCCCAGTTCTTCACGGTCAAATGTTTCAATTTTCCCGGTCAACTAGAAGTAACACATTTATATTTGTCGCAAAACGCAAACATTTATTTTTATTCATGACGTTCATTCTAAAGATCCTTTAACACAACAGATCAAACATTGCAAAATAAATAAATTTTAAAAGGAATACTCAAATTTTCAACAAAAAATATCATTTCTTTTTACAAAAGTTTGAACAGTTAATTTTTTATCAAAATCAAATTACGATAACGAAAAAAAATGGATTTCCAAAAAAAAAATAATCAAATTTCAATCAAGAAGATGAATTTTCGAATAAAAAGATGAATATTTAACTAAAGCACTTCAATTTTCAACCATGAAAGAAAATATTCAAATAAGAAGATTAATTTTCAAAAACAACAGTAGTATTTTTAGTTTAAAAAACCAATTTCAAACCAAGCATGAAAGTTTTATACTAAAACAAAGAATCTTCAACTAAAGGAGTCGAGCTTTCAAACAGATCAACTAATACTAATATTCATATTAGATATTAATAATAATATTAATAATAAAATACTGAAATTTTTAATTGAAAAAATGGATATTTAATCAAACAAATAAATTTTTTACTAAAACTATGGCATTTTCAATTGAAATAAGTTGAATTTTACGTTTAAAAAATTACTTATAACAAAAAAATAATCCATTCAGAAAAAATTATCATATTTTTACACGAAATGATGAAGAATCAAATGAAATTGTAAATATTTAACTCAAGTAGTTAAATTTTGAACCCGAAAGACGAGTTTTCAACTGGATTGTTAGACAAAAAATTAATTTTTAACCAAAAAATAAAATTTTTCAACAAAACGATTGAAATCTGAAAGAGGAAAATAAAAATTTTCAAACCAAAATGGAATATTGACATTTCTGGCTTCAAAAATTAATTTTAAACCAAACATGAGAGTTTCCAAGCAGATGTACATATTTTCGACCAAGATGAAATATGTTCAACTGCATAACTTGGCTTTTTAATCGTAAAGAAGAATTTTTTAAGAACATTAGCTTCCGAAGGAAAAGATCATTTTTTACCAAAATCGATTTTTCAACAAAATATGTGAAGTTTCAACGAAATAATGGAATTGTCAATTTAGAAAGACAAATCACCATCGAATTGTCGAATTTTGGACTAGAAAAGATCAATTTTCCACTAAAAATGAAACAGTTAATTTTTAGTTGGAAAAACTGATTTTCAACCAAACAGATGAATTTCCTGGTATAATGATGAATCTTTAACGGGAATAGATGTACATAAATTCTCAAAGAAATAGTTTAATTTTCAAATTCAAAAATCAATGTTCAACTAAATACTTGAATTTTTATCAAAATAAGATGGATTGATTTTAACAAAGTAGTTACAATTTCAACCAGAGATTAATTTTGAATCGAAATACTGCAACTTCAACAAAAAAATTTTATTTACAATAAACAAATTAAAATTTGAAAGAAAAAGTTGATTTCTTAACTAAAAAGGATGAATTTGCAATAGACAATGTAAACAAGTTTTCCATCACAATCCAGAAATATTTCTTCTTCGAAATACTACTTCTACTCTGAAGACTGCTTAAAGTACTTTCTTTATTAAAAATTAGGTTCAATTTAACTTATATGGAAAATTCATCTTTGCGGGTTGGATATCCAGCTTTTTGACGGTAAGGAAATTCTGAGCACGAAATTCCGGAAATCTGGTTGGTTTTTTATTTTTTTTTTTGGATGAATATCTCACTCATTTTTCGGAAACTTGTTTTTCGAACGAATTGAACTGTTAATGATTTTTAACTCCACACTTATGAGGTTGTAGTATTCATTGAATTATTCAATTTTTGGAAGACAAAATATCTTTTTCATTCAAAAGTTCTTCTATAAAAAAAAAAGATTTTCTTTCTTTTTCGGTTCGACGTTTATATTGTTTAGGTGAAGAGTGAACTGTTTAGTTGGAAATTTCTCTCGCTTGGTTGAAAATTCCATCATTTGTTTAAAAATATTATAATTTTATTCGAAACTCAAGAAATTCATCGTATTGAAATTTCCACAATCTATCAGATTTTTTTCTCTGAAAAGTTGAACGAATTTGAAGAAACTAACTTGGTCGTTAGATTCGAGGTTTTAATTTTAATTTTCAGGAGTTTCAGATATTAACTTACAAATTGAAATCAAATTATTTACTAAACAAACAGATTTCCGAAGTTATTTAGAAATTGCTCACAGGTAAATTCATTATCGCCCGTTTGAAAAACCAGTTCCCATACGAACACTGAAGTTGAGCTGCGTTGGGCGCGGTTTATACTTAGATAGGCAACCATCCGGGAATACCGCGTGATGTTGGCATGTTGGCGGGAGACTGGTGTCCTCCCGTGTATCCAACTTAACCAATTATCACTCTTTACGAGTTAAGCTTACCCCGCAAGGGATTATGGCTTAATGATACAAAAAAAAAAGAAGAGGGTACTTTAAAATTGAGACGAATGTTGAATTGGAGGAACGATTTTTAAAAGTTCCTATCTTCTAAATTCAAATTAAAATTAGTTTAAAAAGTTCCCGTTCCGTGTTGAAAATTCCCTGTTCCAAGTGGAATGAAATTTTTTCACTGAAACTTCCAGCCCTAAAATAAAATACATTTTTTTGAAAAAATTTAGATAATAATTCTTTTTGTATGTTTGGGCTATCATCAATTTGATTATAGAATTTGAGTTGGCTTAAAAAATCTCACAGAGCAACAAATTTGCATGACGTTTTTCTTATAATGGAAAAAAAAATTTTCCCCTCGTGTAGTGTAGATATATTTAAATATTTTGAGAATCAGATAAAAGGGAATTTATATTCTTTAAGTCAAATGATAAGATCTCTTTTTGATTCATGAAAAGAAAGCGATCATTTCTCGTTTTTTCTCAGTAGAATTTTGAATAGTCTAGGTTGAGTAAAGTAAATTCCTGGTCTTTAGAATCAATTTTGATTGAATATTTGATTGGAAACGTGAAATTTCAATTAGATTAGAAATTGATCTTTTTTTGTTGCAAATACAACTACTTGATTCAAAGTTGAACTCTTGTTGAAAATTCGCTTTTTTCGATGAAGATTTATCGTTTTTGCTCGAAATTCATCTCTTTGATTAGAAATTTATCTTTTTTGTTGCAAATTCAACTACATGTTTAAAAGTTGAACTTATTTGTTGAAAATTCATTCATTTCGATGTAGATATATCTTTCGAGCTCGAAATTGATCTCTTTGATTCGAAATTCATCTCTTTGATTAGACATTTATCTTTTTTTGTTGCAAATTCAACTATTTCAAAGTTGAACTCTTTTCTTGAAAATTCCCTTTTTTGCCAAACATTCATCATTTTCAGTGTAAATACATCTGTTTGGTTAAAAATTTGTGTTTTTTTTCAAAATTAATTTATTTTCAAACAAAATTGTATCTACTTCAGTTGGAGATTCATTATTTTACTTGAAGATTATTCTTCTTTGTGAAAAATACATCTAGTTTTGATTATAAGTAATTCATATTGTATGAACAAATCATCCTGCTTTGTTGAAAATACGTATTTTTGTGTTTGAATCTCAAAGATTTCGGAAAAAATCAACTATTCAATCCAAAGTTGAACTGTTTTTATTTAATTCGTCTTCTTGGCTTGCAAATGCCAGAATTCTAGAAATTTATTCTTTTTTCTATTGAAAATGCAAATGTTTGGTTCAAAATCAACAGCCTTGTTCAAAATTCACCGTTCCAGGTCAAACTCCAATCATTTTTGTAGAAAATCCACTTATTTGGTAAAAAAATCCGACTATTCCCTTAGAAAATTCAACCACATATTCAGTTCGAAGTTAAACTCTTCTCCTGCTCCATGAACAACCTTTCCTTGGTTGGAAATTCAAAAATTCTTTTTTGAGTTCGTTTTTTCTTATTCAAATTTTATGCCCTTTTGTTGTGAATTCTATTTTTTATGGTAGAAAATTAATCTTCTTTGTTGAAAATTACTTCCTTTGCTTGAAAATCAAAATATTTGTTTGAAATTGGAACTCTCTTCTTGAAAATTCACTTTTGTAAGAAGATTCCCCATGTTTATTTGAAAATTCACCCCTTTGGAGGAAAATTCAAAAATTTGGTTGAAAATTCGTTTTTTTCTTGGTTGAGAATTTTGTTTTTCTCACTGGAAATTGAACCCACCATTATATAACCAATTATAATCATCATTTGAAATAATTATTGAAAAGCTACATCGGCTCTTATACCAATTTCCATTAATTTTGAACAACGACTTGTTTAATTCCGAATGTTTATAATTAGGGCTGCAACTAATTCCTAATGTAAAAATTCCATGGATTTTCTTTTACATGTTCAATTTTTCGTAATTTAGAGATTTTATTTACTATTTTTATGTAGTAATTGGTAAAATTTTCATTTTTTTTCTTGTTTAAAATTTAACATTTCGGTTGGAAACTCGTCTGTCTTGGCGAGTTCAACAGTTTGCGATTTCAAATTTACATCTTTTTGGTGCAAAATTCTAGGATTTGGTCTGAAATTGACATTTTTGTTATGAATCCATGTACTTGATTTGAAGTTGAGCTATTTTAATAAAATTTCTTTTTTTCTGATTAAAAATTTACATTTATGCTTAAAAATTCAACGATCCATTAGAAAATTTAACTATTCGATGAACAATGAATTCCTCCTCCTCGGTTGGGAATTCAAATCCTTGGTTGGAGTTTGAACTGCCTTGCTTCAAATTAATTTATTTTTGAGAACCACATCTCTGGTTGAAAATTGGATTATTTAGCTGAAAATTCATCTATTTTGTTACATAAATTCGTCTCTTTTTGTAGAAACTTTTTTTATGGTTTCAAACGCAAATATTTGGTTTCATATTTATCTATCATTGTCATAGTCATAGTCATAGAAAACAATTCTTCCAAGATTTACTTCTTCTATTAAAAATTCCTGTATCTTTTTCAAAATGCGTCTCTTTGTGGGGAAAATTAATCTTTTTGGTTAAAGATTCAACTACTTTGTCAAAAAATCGTCTGTTTTCATTGAGCTCAACTGATTAGGCATTTTTTTTATTTGCTCAAGAGTAATTTTTAAGATTAGGAATTTAACTATTCCATTTATTGTTGAAAAGTAACTTTCTCCAGAGAAGAATCCGACTATTCTGTCTAAAAGTCTTGTATTTTGTTGAAGAATTCATCTTTTGGTAGCAGAACAAATCAATCTTCTTGTTTAAAATTCATCTTTTTAGGTTGAAAGTTAATCTATTTATCTAAAAGTTTTACTATTTTGTTGAATATTTGACTATTTCATTAAAGTCATCTATTTTGGTGGTAAATTCAACTGACTTGCTAAAAATTCGTCCTTTTAGTATAATATTGCGAAGTGTCTCATCGTCCCGAATTTCAGGACGACTAGCAATTTCGCACGTTCGGCTAGTCGTCGACTATTAATCTGATTAGAAACACAGTTATAAAATGCGTCTACCATAAAACATTTTGGTCTCAATTATTTCCAAGTA
>WSXT02122811.1:0-10905 GCA_011762715.2 Neuroterus valhalla | reverse complement strand
CAACCGTACGAATATTGTACGGGAAATGTACGTTTCCGTACGGAAAACGTACGGGTACCGTACCGGGATCCGTACGGTTTCTGTACGGAATCCGTACGTATATTTTTGGCGGGGTAGATAATAAAAATCAGATTTCTTACCTTGAGAACTTGAAGAGTGTAGTTAGTAAAAGATATTATATTGTCGACCAGGTCAACATGTTTCAAAAAGATTTTCCGAACAACTTTGAATTTGAGGGGGCCTTCTCCTGTAAAATTTTCAAAAATATTTTTCTTTTTTCCATAGATCGATAGGGTCATGTTCTGAGAATATATTTCCAAAGTTTCATTGATCAACTCCGAGTATTATGGAAGATATGGTTTCCCGAACCTGCGCGCTTACGCGCAGTTTTTTTGAAACCATGTTGCATTTTTATATTCTCATCAGAGAAGGTATTAGATTTGTGTGAAATTTGACCCCCCCCCCCCTACCGTTTTCGTCCAATGCCCACGTTTTGAGACCCCCTGAACCCGAATTACAGGTTTTCACGAATGTGTCTGTCTGATGTTAGCACGATAACTTTTGAAAAAAATAATCTATTTGATTGACATTTCGTACACTCTTTCAGTTTCTGGAACTGGAGGTCAAGTTCATTAGCCAGCTATTTCGGATAAAAATTCAAATAGTGAGAGCATTTTGAAAATTTTGGAGACCATTTTTTTTCAAGTCTCAAAAATCGCAAGCACAGCTTTTTGTAGTAAGTGATAAGTGGAGCAATTTAGCTTCGTGATTGTTATTGATGAAAACAAAATTGTCAGAGTTACGGCATTTTCCAAATTCAAAAATATAAACAACAATGAGAATTTTTAGCCAAACAACGCAAGATACGAAAAAAAGTTAAGAGGAAAAAAATGTTTCGTTTTAGGAGTTCTCTAAGATGATCTTTAAAACTATCCAAATTTTCTCGAAAAATCGAAAGTTCAAATTTTGGTTGCATGAAAAATAATGAAAAATAGAAAGATTCATTTTTTGGTCAAACTATGCAAGGTACGGGAAAATATAAATGAACAAAAATCGTACCGCGAAAAATCTGTCCATCGCGAGCTGTCATATGTTCAGCTGAAGCAGAAGAAATAGGTAACGTCAAATATAAAAGGAAAGCTGTGCAAAGATTCTCGTTTGATCTCCTATGAACTAATATAGAGAATTTCCTTTGTCTTGTCATCCCACTCATGAAAGCGGTATATTGAGCATTCTTAATTTGGCGCCCATGACCTGCTGCCCCCCCCCCCCTCATTGCGGAGGTGTTATTTAGGGCGTAGCTTGGGTGCGCTAATTGCCCTTCTGTAATCCCGGCGGTGCTTAGTTGCGCCAATCTCTCTCAGGTAGTTCGTTAGCCATGGCTGAGTTGCGCCAAGCCTCTTCAAGGGAGGGATTAGGAGGATTTAGACTTTAAAGCTTAACGATGAGGATTCTTGTTTTAGAATAAGATAGGGTAGATAGACGATGGACAGAGTGAGCTGTTACATTTGCGGCAATATATTTAATATAGACTATTATCAGGAACAGGGTAAAAACAGACATGAAATCAAAGATGAATATACGGAAAAATATTTATTTGTTTAAAATAGTATCAAATTCATTATACAAACGTATATTAACAGTATTAATATTGTTGAGAGCGTGTATATCAAATTTCATACAAGATCATTCCATTGCACCCAAATTCAAAATTCAACTTAATTTACAAAATTTTGAAAAATGAAAACACTCTGAGTTTCAACACACACTGCTATACCGACCTATACAATGAATTTAAGATAGAAATAGCTTTCCAAATTTTATTGCTCTTTAAATTTCAACTAACGTTTGAACAAATCACTTTATCTACATTTGTATTAATTCTGATTCAAATTTTGCTATCACAGAATTTTTTTATGCTATATTTATCTACTTAGATACGGGAAGGTATTCGTAACAACCAGAAATCACAAATTCTTTTGGCGTTAAAATACCAGATTGTAATTGAAAAATTTTTCGATTCAAGAAATCTTGCCTGCCCATTTCTTGTTAGGGCCAAATGTACCGTAGGCATATTTCTAAACATAAATTTGGGACTATTAAATTTGCGGGCAGGTATGAGATTGGCGCATCTCGACGGTAGGATTACGGAAACCTTATAAAAAAAATTCTGTGATGGCAAAATTTGAATCAGAAATAATACAAATGTAGATAAAGTGATTTCTTCAAACGTTAGTTAAAATTTAAAGTGCAATAAAATATAGAAAGCTATTCATATCTTAAATTCATTGTATAGGTCGGTATAGCAGTGTGTTGAAACTCAGAGTGCTTTCATTTTTCAAAATTTGCAAATAAATTTAAATTTTGAATTTGGGTGCAATGGAATGATCTTGTATGAAATTTGATATACACGCTCTCAACAATATTAATACTGTTAATATACGTTTGTATAATGAATTTGATACTATTTTAAACAAATAAATATTTTTCCGTATATTCATCTTTGATTTCATGTCTGTTTTTACCCTGTTCCTGATAATAGTCTATATTAAATATATTGCCGCAAATGTAACAACTCACTCTGTCCATCGTCTATCTACTCTATCTTATTCTAAAACAAGAATCCTCATCGTCAAGCTTTAAAGTCTAAATCCTCCTAATCCGTCCCTTGAAGAGGCTTGGCGCAACTCAGCCATGGCTAACGAACTACCTGAGAGAGATTGGCGCAACCAAGCACCGCCGGTTATTTATGCCACTGTTTACTGACCTTGCATGATATGAATGAAACACGTTCTGGAGCAAACTCCAAAAGTATAAAGTTTTCGAAGCTACTATAAAAATGCCGCTTCTTTTCTTCGATCGTCGCCTTCAATATGGTGTTCCGAGAACGTATCCAGAACGTATTTGATTTATATCATTCAAGGTCAGTAACGTTCTGAAAGGATGGGATACTTAGCTTATATTTCAAGCAAGTACAATAATATAAAATCAGATGAGAACTTGTATATTCGATAAACCTCCAAAGAAGATTAGCTCACCTGAAAGAGCAGCGAATCATTTTAAAAAGATGTCGCAGTGAATCCTTGATCCTAGCAAACATCGAAAAGCAGACAAATAAATTTCAAATGAATAATTTACATCATAAAGTCTTTCATAAATTTCAGAAAACTAAATTAATTTTCCAGGAAAAATTTTTAAATTGTGAAATCAATAATACGGTTGAAAACATCCAAGAGGTAATAACAAACAAAAATTTGTAGTTTTTAGTCTTAATGACTTTCACTTAACTATATTTAAAAAAATGACACATGTATTCTAGAAAAGGAACTTTTCCTGGAGAAAGTAGGCATTGAGTGACGACACGTAGAAAAATTCCAATAAAGAGAAGCGACTTTGAAAAACTGAGATCGTTTTTATTATTTTTTTATGGGACCAATACACCGAAAAAATAACCAATTCCCCGGAACTTCATTGAAGGCGACGGTCGAAGAGAAAGAGAAGCAATTTTGGAGCTGCTCCGAAAACTTGATACTTTTCGAGTTTCATATTTGCAGATTAAATTAATTGGAACGAGTTCACACGAATTTGAAAGGTTCAAGGGGGCTCCTATTCTTCTCAATTTGCCTCAATTTGTTTATTTTCACTGGTTTCTTCAATGCTGTCAAATTGGACGAACAAATCTGTCGAAGAAGATTATGACTTCATATTATATGATTATGGTCATTGAAGTATTGTTGAGACTGTGAACGAGTTAGGCTTGGCCGATCAATTGCGATTATTGATGTTCTAAGGACGTTTGTTCTTTTCTCGTACCCTTCAGGCAGGTCTCAAAACCTAATTTATTGAATAAAACTATTAAGGTTCTATTTCGAAGTACAAGAAAGTCTTTCTAATCTAAAAGTGTTGGTTGGAAACCGCACCCAGTCTACCCTTTCCAGCGGAACCCCGCACAAAATGTATTGAAAAGGCCTCTCGGTCAAAGTTTGAAAAATTATTGATTTATATTCTAAATAAGCACACAAATAATAAGAGGCCACGATTTTTACTTATTTGTCTGAGGCGCAAGTCTAGTTGAATTTGTCGCTTCTTATTTAATTACGATCTCAAAAAATTACTTTTTTAGTTCATTTCTTAAAACTTTATGTTCTCGTTAACATATAGGATCACATTCTTAAAATCAAATTATAGGAATTTCGAGAATTGATGCAAGTACCTGATTCGATGGCTCGAATTGATGCAGTGAAACGAACATCTATTCGTCAGGCTTATTCTCTAACCAGTTTGGCTAGTCGGTTTTCCTCTCCTAGGACATCTAAAAAATCTAACGTCCGTGAAGCTGAATCTGTTGTATGTTTTAAAACTATTTTTTGCACTGTTTTTTTATCTTCACTAAAAGACGGAATTAGACTCGTTGAATAAAAAGTGATATTTATCCTATTTTACATTTCAGGGTTCTTTAAGAATGGAATCCGCTGATTCTCCAGAATCAGTCCAAATTGAAGAATTCGATGAAAGTTCTGAGGATACAGAATCTGAAACTGAATCTGTAGAAGAGATGCCAGTGAGAACTAGCCATAAAACATGCTAAATAAGATTGACTAATGGACTTCTATTATTATTATTATTATTATTTAGATAAAAGTCATCGGACGTATCAGCCAAAAAGATGGCAAACGCATTTCTTTAAGAGTAATACCCCCTGTGCCCGAATATCAGAAAAATCTAGTACCCTTAGTTAATCGTCAGGTATCGTATAATTCTGAAATACAAGCCAAATAGACTTCAATATATATTATAGGGATTTACAGAATATTATATTTTTATTTGCAATACAAGCGCAACTGAATTACATAAAAGTAAAACTTGTTCTTTTTTCCATTCATTTTGAAGGAAGAAGATAGCAGATCTTGAGGTGTGATAGCCTTATTTATCCGTTCCTTCTACTCCTGCTTGAGTCATGAGGTCAGCAATATTTTTCTCTAGGTCATCAATTTTGTTTCCCATTTCATCTAGTAAGTATTGTTCAGGATTAGAAACAGTTAAGATTTTAGATGCCTCTAAATAAACAAATTTATCATAGGAAACATTTTTTATTCTAAGAATGTCCCTGAAAAATAATAATAGGCCATCTCTGACAGTGATGGCCTACAAAATTTCTTCATTATCTATAGACCAACGAGATCAAAGATTAGCATACATTTCTTATAATTTTGACCAAATGTTATCAATTCCTGTGCGAAAAGTATCGATAAAAAAACAAAGTGTGCATGAATGTCAAAAATGTTATAGTTTTGTTCATAAAAGGATATTTCTACCAATAATTTGGTCGGACATCGATTGAAATTTATCTTGCATGTTTTGTAGAAGCGTCTGCACCTAAAACAAATTTAAAAAATATGAATAGGGGACGATAATGCTGTTTGTATGATTTGCATTCAGTATAGCCGCTCAAAAGATAATTCTACCTATGAAATGATAAATTACGACAATGCAACTAAGAATTCGTAATCAACGACCCGAAGAACCCGGAGTTTCTATACATGAATATTTTTAAATTTCGCTAACTTTCGAACGTATATGTTTAAATTTCAGCAATTTATAGACAGTTTCATATTTTTCCGGTAGAATTACCATTGAATAAAAAAGATCCTGGGAATTTTTTCATTGAATTGCGGGTTATTAATGATAAGTTTCCATAAAGTATTTGCAAAATTATTGAAGGTTTACAGAAATTTGTTAACTGCATTTGAGTATGATAGCGAACAAAACATTTCAACGGAATAATGAATTCAAATTGAACACGTGACGGTAACTGATACTGCGCATGTGCGATCAGGAAAACGATGTACGAGATCGGTGTGTGCAAGAACTGTTCTCTTGTGCGCGAAATCTCTTTACCTATTATATCTACTGTGTATCGCCATTTTATCGCTAAATACAAATTTATTCTACTCATTTAATCGAAGTGCGTGTATAAATCACCTATCTAGAACAAGGGGCATTCTTTCTAATCCCAAGCCTGGTTATCCTGAACACCATGACTTATTTTAACGTTTTTAGGTAATTCATACTAAGTTAGCCTAAATTACCAATAAATTACTATAAATAAATGTCTGGATATTTGCGGATACTCCTAATTTTCGTAAATTATCGAGAAATCCTTCAATTTTGAAATATTTAAAAGAATTGTAAATCATAAGGAAATTATCGGCAATTTTTAAAATTTTGAAGGTTTATGAAAAGTTTCCATATATTATCTTAAACTTAAAGAAATTTCAGGATTTTTTGGAATATATTTTGAGTTATTTGTGATAAGTTACCACAACTTACCAATTAATAAACATAAATCACCGGAAATTTTTTTGGATACGTGAAATTCCCGTGGAACATATTGAAATCCTTATATTTCCTAAGTTTTCATAATTTTCAAGCATATTGATTTTTCGGTAATTCATGGTAAGTGAACATAAATTATTTGCAAAAGTACCCGAAATTTCGTAGCTGCATTTTTGTAATTTATACTAAGTTACCATAAATAACCAATAAATTACTATAAATGGACGGGAATACCTGGGAATTCACGAACGCTCATAATTTCTGTGAATTTTCGTAAGCTCACTCAATTTTTAAAAATTTCTGGGAAATGTGGAGAAAATGAAAGTTATCGTCGATTTCCAGAATTTTGGAAGTTATTAAACATTGCCTTAAATTAACACAAATTTCCAGAATTTTTATTATTTCTTTGGGGTAATTTAGGCTATGTTACATCAAATTAACGATAAGCAAACCTAAGCCACGGAGCATTTTTCACATACTTGACATTCACGTAAAAAAAACCCTGGAATTTCTGAATTTCCTAAGTTTTCATCCATGCATATTAAATTTTGAATAAGTTATGGTGAGTTACCATGTATTAATTGCGAAATTACCGACATTTTCTACAAATGTGGTAACTGCATTTATGTAATTTACTATAAGTTGCCATGAAATACCAATCAATTATAGTTACGATCGATGTTGTTGATCCAGTGATGGTGTTGCTTCGTCTGAGAGAATTATAAATTGTGAAATTTTTTCGAGATGGTAAATGACATACTTCAGACAACATTAACCTCCAGATGTAATAGGTCCTCTTCTCTATCCTCATCAGAAAAGGTATTAGATTTGTGTAATTTTTGAGTTATGGCATTTTCAAAATTCAAAAATATCAACAAGATTGAGAGGTTTTAGCCAAATAACGCAAGATATGAAAAAAAGTCGGGAGGAATAAAACGTTTCTTTTTGAAGCCCTACAAGATTATCATTAGAAGAAGTCTTTCAATTTATTCAAAAAATTGAAAATTCAAATTTTGGTCGCACAAAAAATACTGAAAGATATAAATTTTCATTTTTCGGTCAAACTATGCAAGGTTCGGAAAAATATAATCAAACCATAACTATGCAGCAAAGAAATCTTCAAAAAAAAAGATTAAAAATGGAATAATTGAATTTTTGAACAATTGACACAAGCTGAAAAAAAAACAAATAGACCCAAGTTTTTACCCAGAAAAATATCTACAAATATGTTATCAATAGTCTTCCAACAGGATGTGTAGATTTTATTTCAATAAGAAAAAATAGTTATGAAAATGAAATAATAAAATTTGTGAAAAATGACGAAGGCGAAGACAGGAGATTGATATAGAAAAGATGTTCACTAGAAAAATATCTATAAATTTGTTATCATTAATTTTCCGATTGAACGCGTAGTTTTTGTTTTTATCGTACCAAAAGGGAGTGAAAAAAAGAAAAAATTAAATTTCTAGAAAAAGTACACAACCCATGAAAAAAAAATAAAGCAACAAAACTTCTCTGACGTTTCGGACGAATTTTGATCGAGTACGCAGCAAGAGACACGCGATGTGAATGTATTCGTTGAAGCCGGAGAAGCTTTAACAAAAGGGAATTGACAATCATCAAATTAAATTAGTTGACATTGTCCTATTGAATTTCAAGAACTCTACACACAAATTAAGGGAAGTAAAAGACCGAGCACGGAGTGCGAGGATCATTTATGATCGAACGCCCAGCGCGGGGTCCGACAGACGTACGTTCTAGGCTCGCTCAAACCTGCGAGCGAAGCGAGCCGCGCGCGAAGTGTGCGATGAGAATGTGCCCGCGCAGCGAGCAGATTTTTAAAGAAAACATTCGACGTTTCGAGAGTTAGGAACTGTCTTCATCAGAGAACATCAGTTGGTAATTCAGTCAAAAATTACAGTAAAAAGATCACACCACTTACCCATTCTAGAAGTTGTCTGAAGTGTGTCATTTACAATCTTGTGAAAAATCTACAAAAGTTATATGAATAAACAAAAACTTTCGGACCATATATTACCGTAAATTGCCAAAATTTTTCGAAATTATTTTGAGTATTTAATAATAGGCTACCATAAGGATATCGATAAATAAACATATCGTAAATTACTCAGAATTTTTTAAATCTTGAAATTAACGTAAACCACTTTAAAATCGTTGAATTTTGCTGAGATTTCTCGTTTTTGAAGATTGGCATCTGTATTACAAAGGTATGAAGGGGCGAAGATATGCTTGCCAACGGGCAGTTGTATGTTAGCTATGACACGCGTTGGGTGTCGTAGATTGGCATGGTTATATTGTACAACTAGATATAAATAAATTATTATTCTTTTATTTGTATATCACGTGTTTTAATGAATAACCACACCCTACTGGAAAATCCAGCGTCGTATCCTATAAGTATTCGACGTTGGATCCTAATAGGACATGACGTCGGAACCGCAATCGAAACCTTCTCCTGAACCGTAGTCGGAACCGACTTCGAAATTTGCGAACGGCTCCGACGCAGGATCCTAGCAGTATCCTGATAGGAATTTTCTTTCAGTGAATGCTATTTAGAGCGTCAAAATTTCGACATATGCTTAGAGCTACGAAATCGAAAAAAGGTAAATATTATGTACCTAATTGAAAATAATAATCAGTATACCTAACTGTCTACACTCTCTAATAAGGCCTATTTTGATTCCTACCATCTTAAACCATTAGTCCTGATGTGCAGGGTGCAGGGTCTTCACCGAAAATTTTGTAATTGAATTTGGTTAATTTACGATAAGTCAGGATATTAACAAAAACGTGCCGGCAATTTTGGAGTACTTTGAAATACTTCAAATAAATTCCTTTAATCTTGTGTAATTGCACATGTAATCTTGTCGAATCCCTCGCAATCTTTTGAAATCCCATATAATGAGAGTATAATCTTATATAATCTTGTATATTCCCATGTAATTAATATGATCTGTTGTTAGAATAATAGATAAAATTTGATCGAGGAGTTAACCACAATGGTAATCTTTTTTACACTCTTCAGTGTAATCCCATGTGATCTTTTGTAATCCTACGAAATCTAGTGTGCACGAAAAAGAAAGTGGATAAGAAAAAATCGGTAAGATCTCTAAACATACTAAAATTCGAAGCATATAGGAAATTCTTGGAATTCATAAATCCTATAAATTTCTCGAGTTTCCGATAATTTCAGTACATTCATCTCGTGTTATAGGGACACTTGTTGCAGTGCCGGCTCACGGCTATTTATGCTTGAGTGATTCTGTCTCTCCCCCCGAGCGTCGCACGACGGCCCACAAGCTCGAAAATGCAGTGCCGTAATGCGTAGAAGTTTATTTTGAGACATGCGACGCACGTATTCACGCACCGGTTCAGAGAAGATACATATGGTCCTGAGTTTTTACGTTCGCGTAATCGGTTGTCGCTTCTAATCTGGTTCGAACTCGATTCCAATTGCTCTCGTTATAGGGCCGCCAACCCCCGATACCAGCCCACAAACACGAGATGAGTGTATCTAGAAATTTCCATAATTCCCTTACTGAAAAGTTATTACAAGCAGAAGCCGTGCTTGTCTTCCAAGCGGATCTGAAAACACGATTTGTTGTACACTTATTTTAAAAATATCGTATTGGTTTGTACAACATAATAATTTGAAATAATTATAAAAAAATGAAATGAAAAACTTACGTATTGCGTCAACTCTTGCATATTTTTTGGATCTGTATTGTTACCCACTGCGTAATTTTCAGAATCTTCTGACTTGTGATCTTGTTTTATTTCAGCCATCGTACAAAAATATACCAGGAACTATTAACTTTCAAGTTTACTAAGTTAATTCCAATTCAGGAGAGGTTAATGTTTGTATAGAGGTTATGCTGAGAGCTTTTTCGGTTTTTTAAATACACTTATCAATCTTCTGGTTCTTGATGTGTTTTGAAGATGCGCATGCGGATTATAGTTTGAGACATTTCTTCGATTTAACAGTAACAGTCTGTGCTCTTTTGCGTGTTGATCGATTCAACAACGTAATTTGACAGCATTATACCCAATGATTGTTCACGTTTAATGCCAAACAATTCAGATAATATCCACAGATGCAAGGTCCATGGAAAATAATGTACAGGTTGTATGCTTGAAGGCGCTGTCATTCTATCAGGATTGAGAAACTGCACAAGAAACCAAGTTTACGTCATTGTGTCCGAAAGGTTAGTCCGGGGGAAAATGACATATGGAGTACGATATAGGGTTGTAAAGTTTCATTAAACGTTGACCAAGTGAAAAGTTTCGCGAAACTTTGGAAACGTTTCGAAGTTTCCAAAGTTTCGAACATTAGGGCGAGAAAATTCAAAATTCAAAAAAATACTCTCATGCAATAAATATAAACATTCAACTGTATCCTTCGTGTTTCGAACCACATTGTTCCAACTAATTAAAAAAAATAAATCACGTAATAGTTGTTAGAAAAATGTAATTAATAGCATATTCCACTGGTTGCACTTTCTTACACTTTCTTGCACCAGTGCAAAATTGTATGTTCCACTGGTTTGG
>WSXT02122789.1:0-10905 GCA_011762715.2 Neuroterus valhalla | reverse complement strand
TTCACTTGAAATCTCGCCGCAAAATAATAGAAATGTCTCAACATAAGAAAATACAAAAAAAAAAAATTTCGACCCTACTCCCCCCTTAATAATAAACAATAATAATTGAAGTTTCTTAATATCTTACACATCAAATTTGGATAAATAACAAAATTGATTGTTTGATTATATACCATTCTATTCTATGTAAAACATTGAAACTGTCATATCAATCAAAATATCATTTCTTATTGTGAATTTGCTTCCTTGTAAGAATTTATGTACTTCATTACAGAATTGATAAAAATCCACTGAAGAGGGCTACCATTGTGTGCCGAAACGTCTGAAACAATTCAATTTGTATTCAATTATACTCGACCCTAAAGCCAACAACGAACAACAATTTCTTTACGAATTTTATCATCCAGGGTCAATACAACTCCCCCAAAGATCAGTGCAATCTTCCCAGCTTATTACTACCTTTTTACAAATTTTAAATGATATAAAAACTTTCTCAACCTTCTGAGTTCATCCATGATTCCAGGATCAAGAGAATCGTGGGATTACCTCAAAAAAAAGATTCGACTCGATAATTACGATCCGCTTTGCTAGCTCACAAACAAAGAAGAAAAAGGGACCTATCCAACTGTGGCAAAATCTCGGGTAAAGTTGGAACTTTTATTGCTGGAAAGGGAAGTTTTCTAGGGAATAAAGGTCCCTGCTCGTGGTACCATTGCGTCTTTCACGTGATGCCCTGTGGAGTCGTTAAAATCCAGATTCCAAGTAACCCCTGTGGCAGATCCGTTGGTTCGGGTTCTAAAGCATCCGGGATTTCTGCATCGTGAAGGAGCTATGCTAAAGATTGCTATAAGTACTGAAGCTAAGATAGAAAAGGTTGTGGCGACGAGAAATAAAAAAGGAAGAAATTCTTGCTGGCTGGCATATTGCTTCGCTCGTATAGTATATAGACTAGTTATATAGAAGAGAAAGAGTGTGAGAGAGAGGGGAGGGGTGAGGGGTGAGGTTCTGGTATAAACAGGATCATTCCCTTTCTTCCCTGGGGATCATCCCAAAGCCTACACTTCAGGAGAACTTTTGATGTCTTCTGTGGAGCGCGACTTACCTGCTTCTTTGTCGTCTACGAGACATAAAAAATATCACTAGGTCACCTTGGATCATTCAGACGTCATCTCCTTTCTTAATGTTGGGTGAAATCATTTTGGCACCAATGCAGTCTCGGATACAAAGGATGTGATTTTTATGATTTAGTAGATATGTTGTCGAGCATTGTGGAACAAAATTGTTTTAGAGAGGGGTTTCACCTTTGAGGAGCAAAGGCATTTTTTCAAAATGATATGGTATTTTAGGGTGGCGACTTGACCGGGAATTTTATTTACGGGGAAAAAACCGGGGAATGACCGGGATTTCAATAAAAAAGCCGGGAATTTACTTGACTTAACATTAGGGTGGTCCAAAAATTTTTTTTTTCGAATTTTCATACGAAACGCCCGGAAATTCGTTCGAATCCACAAAAAAATAAATGCATTTTCTTTGTTTTGAAAGAGAAAAAAATTTAGAGGTGTCGCAAGCAAGCCCCGTAAAGTTTAACACGTATTTCCCATAAGAAAAAAAGACGTTTTTGTAAATTTTATTCAGAAATCTCAATATTAGATGAATCGAGTTCGAAATTCATCATTTCTGTTCACAATTGGTCACAGAATGCGAATAGCATATTACTTTTCAAATATCACCCCCATAAGTCTGTTTTATAGGGTCCCAAAAAACCCCCATACGTGAGAAAATGGGTTTTTCGAGTTTTTGGCGCTAATTATGATTTGGTTTTTTTTTTACACATATTGTTTCAAATACATGAAATACTACTTTATACTGATAATTGTATATTCATTCAAATTGTTTAAACAATTTATTATTGTTTTTAGCAACTCTCTCTTAGAAAAGGGTTAGAATGTCAAGGTTTTTTCTGAATTTTTCAACTTATTTTCAACGTTTCAGTTAGAGCGTGGTAAAAGTCAATTGAGGTTAACAAGAATAATTGTTTAAACAATTTTTTATTATTCATAACAATATTCTCTCAAAATAATGCTACAAAGTTGTGATTTTTTCTGAAATATACAACTTCTTGTCCACTTTTCACTTGAAGTGGTTAATTATTTAATTTAAATTAGCAAAAATAATTGTTTAAACAAATGGTGAATATTTTATAGCTATCTTTTTCTAGATTAATGCTACATAACTGCGGGTTTTTCCCGGGATTTTAAACTTTTTATCACTCTTCAATTAGAGTAAAGTAATAATTAATTCATGTTAAAGAGCAAATTATTTAAACAATTGATTATCGTTGCTTATAATATTTTCTCTGCTTAATGATAGGAGCTTGCGGTTTTTTATGAAATTTTAAATGTCACAAATTTTCATGCCACAATTTCATTTTTGTTTGAGAATTTTTTTTTCATAGTTCAGATTTCAACCAATTTGTTGAAAACTCGTATTTTTTGGTTGAAAATTAATTTTTTGTCAAAATTTGGACTATTCTTGTTAGAGGTTCATCATTTCAGTTCAAAATTCGTCTTTTTGTTTCAAAATGCAACTAATTCAGTTAAACATCAACAATTTCATTTGATTTTTCATCATTTATTGTAAAAATGTAATAATTTGTTTGGAAGTTAGTTTTTTTTGTTAGAATTAGTTTTTTTTTTTGTTAAAAGCATCTAATTCTTTTTAACTGAAAATTTGGCTTATTCCGATTGAAAATTCCATAGTTTTAGTTGAAAATCCTTTTTTTTCCAACTGCAATTATGAGTATTTAAATTTTGGTTGAAAATAAATTTCTTTTAGTAAAAGTTCATTTATCTGTTTGAAAACTCAACTCCTTCAGAAAAATTCTTGGTTTTAGTATCAAGCTCTTATGCTAGGTTTGAAATTGGTTCTCCAATTAAAAATGTTACTGTTCCATTTCTGGTTGAAAATAATAATTTTTTTAGTTCGAAATTCGACTATTTTGTTGAAACCTTGTATTTTTCCTCAAAACTATTCGTCCTATTTGAAAATTAATCTTCTTGGTCTGAAATTTAAATATTCTGGTTGAAGATTCATAATGTTATTTGAAAATTCATCACATTGGTAAAAAAATGAATTATTTTGTTGAAAATACGTCTTTTGTTATCTTTAATTAATTTTTCCTAATCGCAAGTTTAACTGTTATAATTTTTGTTAAAAAAAATGATATTCTCTTGTTGAGAATTTTAGTATTTTTGAAAAAATTATTTATTTTGCAATGTTTAATCTGTTGTGTTCGAGGATGTTTAGAATAAACGTCAGGAATAAAAATGAATGTTTGTGTTTTGCGACAAATATAAATATTTCAGTTTTATTCAACCGGTATAATTGGAGAACTTGACCGTGAAAACCCGGGAATTTGAAATCGTCTGCCGAATCACCACCCAGTATTTGTATTGTTTAGAAAAGAATTGTAGTTGTCATTCTATAGAGGTTTGAGAAAGACAGTCAAAAATTGCTTATGCTTGTAAATTTTATTATTTTGATAATCTAATGTTGTAGAAGAAATGTGAATATTCCACGAAATCCAATGATTTTTATGGCGAATAACATAACCTAAAATCGTCAAATTTTGGAAACTGTATTATGATTTTTGTTTGGAAGTGATATTTTTTGTTATTAATTGTAGTGCGAATTTTCAAAAATACTTTGCGATTTCTGGAAAACCTTTGAAATTCATTGGAACCTCCAAAAGTTTTACCATAATAATTGAAAAGCTTTGAAAGCCTGTGAATCTTTTTTCAAATTTCGAAATCCCTTAAAATCATTCGAAATGCTTTTTCAATAAAACAATTGAATTTCAAAACTGTTTAAATAATTTTCCATGAAAAATGGTGAATTTTGAATGGAATAATCGATTTTTTAATTACCAAAGATGAACGTTTAACCAACGGTAGTTGAATTCTTGAACGAAGAGATCAATTTTTTTCTGAAATGATAAATCTACAACATAAAAAATGAATTTTTATCATATTTGGTCAAACAATTAAGTCGTTGAATTTCCAACCAAAGTGCTGAATCACAAACAGAACCCGAAAATTAATTCCCAAACAAATAGTTGAATTTTGTACAAAAAATGTTTATTTTGAACTGAGAATAATCAATTTTCATCCAAGCATATTAGAGTTGAATTGTCAGTTCGGAAAGTTGATTTGTAACTAACGACCTCTTAAACTTACAAACAAAAAGTTGAACTTCCATACGAAGAAATGAATTTTGAACCAAATGAATGATTTTTTAATAAAAAATAGCGAATTTTGAAATAGTGAAAATCTTAGACACCAGAGATGAATTTTGGACTAAAACTGGAATTTCCTAGGTTGTATAATTTTTTTTTGGAAGAATAAAAATGTTCAATCACAGAAAAATGAATTCAGTCACTAATAATAATCTCAAAGTGTGGGTAGACTTCCGTTTGCACAATAAAGTTGATTCGTAGAGATTTATGTTTTTTTATTCCTGTCTGGCTTCTATTCAGTTTTTTTTTTAATTGTTGAAGTAAATAATGCTCACAATTATATTAATTCTAAGTCTTTTCTATTCCAAACTGAATCAGAATTAAAAGCTTCAGAATTAAACAGTTTGAATTTCCAGAATTAATTAGTTGCAGAGTAAATATTTGAACATTTTGAACTGCAAATACCTGAATTGAGTAATTTAAAATAAAATTACTTGGAATTGAATCAATTTGGAATGAAGGAGTGATGGCTTACTTTCTAAATAATTTCGAAATTTAGAGGGGTTGGAATTCAGCATTTTGAAAAAAATATAGATATAAAAATGATAGAAACAAAAATGATATAATTTATGAGCACGAGAGTTCGAAATTGGATAAATTTAGAATAAAATATGAAAAGCAGGACTATTTCGAATGAAAAAAGTTTAAACAGAGGGTTTGAATGATATCAAATATATGAAGGCTTCAAAATTGAACAATTTTTAGAACAAAGCTTTCGGAATTCAACAACATCAAAAAAACATTAAAAATGTCTGAATGCAAAATTTGAAAAATCTGGTTTGAAATGTAAAAAATTTAAAATAACTTTAGAATTTCGAAGTTTTCATTAATTTTGTCAAAAACATTCAAAGTTGTATAACTTTAGATTGCAATTTTATAAAAATGTCAATCTCAAATTGAAAAGATTCAAACGGAGATAATTCTCGAATCAAAAGACTTCGCAATTGAATTATCCAGATTAGAAATGTTTGGAAAAGAAACGATTCTAAATAAAAAGCTCTTAAGATTAGAATAACTGAAAATCAATACAATGTTTGCAAATGAACAATTTTTAATCCGAAGATTAAAAATGAGACAATATGCATTCAAGCTCTTCCAAGTTGAAATTGAATAAGTTCGAATTGAAATATGTCAAGGATGAAAATTTTTCAATGGACTTTGAAATTATAACGTTGGAGAAATCTTCATCTGAAAACGTCAAAAATTTGATAATTTGATATTAAAACTGAAGAAATAGGACAAATTCAACTTGGAAGGATTTAAAGTGGAATGATTCTCAATTTAAAAGAGTTCAAAGTTGAATTAATTTTCATTCAAATTACAAAAATGGGACAATTTCAAATGTATAGAAATTAAAGCAAACAAGACCCGCTATCTTAAAATAAAACTTTTTGACCATTTATAACAATTCCATAAGATTATTGGAATAATATACGTAGGAAGGCAGTGTTAATAATTTATTAGCATTTTCAATAAAAGGACAATATTATATTTTGAAAGGACGAAGAGTATTTTGGAAAAATAACAATATACATATATAACAAAATTATCTATTGAAAATAATGTTTATCAACAGCGCCGTGGTTTCACCGTCGTACAAACTAAAATATACAGTCTTTTGACACTTTTTTTTGCTTTTCCATCGAACAATGTTCATTGCAATGGAATTCATTTAACAATTCGTATTGACTGGAAATTCTCACACGCGAAACATCGCTTTTCTCTCAATATTGCACATAATGTATGCAATTTTGCGGGAATCGCATGACTTCAGAAACCATTTGTGTTTCCGTCACGAGAAACTAACTCAAGAAATCGTTCCTACATCTTGAAGGTGTATTTCCGTGTTTAAAAAGCCATTGTCACGAATCTCTATTTCACAAGCCGACAGGAAATGCGAAAAGTATAGCATAACTTTCGAGATATTCTCGATGGCAAAATATAAGGAAAGAAAATAAAAAGTTTATACATTCCAAAAAGTGCCTCTTTAAAACTTCCAATTTCAAATTCTTCGAATAATCGTGATTGTTATTATTTAGGAAAATTGTAAACATTCCAAACTTGAAATCTTGTTTAAACTTCAAGCAGTTAGGATTCTCCAAGTTTCTAAGTTTTTTTCGCGTCTAATTTTTTACAATTGAAAATTGTTTTATGCAACATTTCTTTCTCAATTCAAAAGTGTTCAGCTTTGGTAGGCTTTAGGTTAAAGATATTGGCTCTGAGCTTGAAGTTGTTAAATTCCTCCCATTGGGAGGGACCCGAACTTCATGCAAATCGCATAATCGCATGATTTTTCATAATGGAATGTTACTTGAAATTACATTACATCGCAAAATTTGAGCATTTTCGTCGACATTAAATCGTGTCCCTACCCATTGGTAAGAGAAGTAATTAATTTTATGAACTAAAACGAGTTTGTTTATCAAGGGGAGTTCAAAATCAGGCTCGGGATTTCTTGTGATTCTTGCCTCTCCAATAGAGGTAATTCTGTGCATAAAGCATTTATCAAACCCTTGGACGATTATTTAGTTTATCATGGAATCTTTAAGAGAAACGCATTGATCTTTATGGTGCATACGAGCAAGTATGGCTATAATATTAATGTGAAACAATTATCCACATTTGATCACCTCCATATTTCAAATCCTTGAGTTGAAAGTTTTCCAGGTTGATTAGGAAGGGTTTCTCTGTTACCTTGAAACAAATGCTTTCAAATACTCTCTGGATTGAATAAGGTTAATGCCATCTAATATTTTTCGAAAGGTATATGTTTTGGCACTTTTGGATCAATTCTGCATTCGGAGTTGAAAATTGACAGATTTCAACACTTTTTGTGAGAAGAGTCCAATTTTGAGGTTAGGGCTTTTTTACCAGATATTCGCCGCGCCAACAGAGCCATCTTCAGTTGGACTCCAGGAAACATTCCTTGCCCGCGAAAATTTGCGACAGTTCTTCGAATTGTTTTCCTTCTCTTACAATATTATTCAATAATTTTTCAAATTTATGAAGATTTGTCAATAAAAGTAAGAAAAACAAATCTCCATAAGTTCGATATAAATATTTGAATAATATAGTAGAAGAAGGAAAACATATCAGAAAACTGTTACAAATTTTCACATCTTTTACATAAAAAGCTATGTCGGAAAAAGAGAAAGTTTAATAATAATGGTAATTTAGAATACTGTTTGATAATATCTAATTTCATTGAAAAAGTTATTACTAATCTAACGAATGTGGCACTAGTCCAAACTTTAAACTCTAACAATTTGAAATACAATAAAAAAGTTATGGATATATGCAACAAGTTTTACATAGCAACTCCGGTGTAACATTCTTCTTGCAACAGTTACTATGAGTATAGTTGTTTTAAACATTAATATCGTAAGTTCTAAGGTATTCTAGTCAAGTTGATCAATTCTTTTACCTCATATTCGCTACTTATCGAAGGAGTCCTTCCGGAATTTATGCAATAATTTCAGGGTGGCGATTCGGCGGACGATTTCGAATTGCCGGTCATTTCCAGGTTCTTCACGGTCAAGTTTTCCAATTTTCCCGGTCAACTAGAAGTAAACGTATTTATATTTTTCGCAAAACATCCTTTGACACAACATCCTTTGACACAACAGATCAAACATTGCCAAAAAAATCAATTTTGAAAAGAATACTCTAATTAAAAAAAAAATATATTGTTTATAAAAATATGAACAGTTAAACTTAAAATCAAGGAAAATCAATTGAAGATAACAAAAAAATGTATTTCCAAAAAAATTATTCATTTTTCAACCGATGCGAGTAATTCTCAAACAACATTTTAAATCTCAACCAGAACAGTCAAATTTTAGACCAAGAAGATAAATTTTCAACTGAAAAGATGAATATTTAACTGGAGAACTTCAATTTTCAAGTATGAAGGTAAATATTCAAACAGGAAGATCAATTTTAGAATAGAAAGAATAATTTTCCAAGAACAAATAAAATGTTAAAAAAAAAATAGTCGAATTTCGCACTCAAAAAATAATTATTTTTAACTGAAAATGGAACAGTAACATTTTTAGTTCAAAAAACCAATTTCAAACCTAGCATTAGAATTTTATATTACAACAACTATGAAGAATCAAATGAAATTGTAAATGTTTGACTAAGTAGTTGAATTTCAAACCAGAAAAACGAATTTTTAACTGAAATACTGAACCATCAACTAGAATAGTTTAATTTTTGACAAAAAATCCATTTTTGCCCAAGAATAAACATTTTCATGGTTGAAATTTGAACTATAAAAATAAAAATTTTCAAACAAAAATGGGATAATGACATTTTTGGCTTAAAAAATTAATTTCAAACCAAACATAAGAGTTTTCAATTAGTCAACGAGTCACTTGAATTTCCAATTTTGAAAAACGTATTTTCACCGCATTGGCGAATTCTGAACTAGGAAAGATCAATTTTCCCCTAAAAATGGAACAGTTGAAGTTTTAGTTGATTTTCACCAAAAAATGCTGAATTGATTTTTAACAAAGTAGTTAGGTGAATGTTGAATCGAAATAATGCAACTTTCACAAGAAATTTTGATTTCCAACAAAAAAGTTTTATTTTTAAACAAATAGTTGATTCTTGAACTAGAAAAGGATTAATTCGCAATGAACAATGTAAACAAGTTTTCAATCATAATCTTCTGAATCCGAATCATAATTAGTTTAAAAAGTTGCCATTCGATGTGAAGAATTCCCTGTTTCTTCTTTACTTAAACTCCCTGTCCTAGAATAAAAACTATAAATATTTTCTGAAATGCCCTGTCCCAAGTCAGATAAATGAGGAAAAGCAATTATAACGTGATGGATACATTTTTTTGGAAATTTAGATAATAATTCTCTCTGTATGTTTGGGCTATCATTAATTCGATTGTAAAATTTGAGTCAGCTCAAAAAATGTCACAGAGCAAAAAATTTTTCTTATAACGGAAAAAAAATATAAATTCTTCCTCTCATGAAGTATAGATGTGTTTAAATATTTTAAGAATCAGATTGAAGGATTACATTCTTCAAAAAATTACATTACATTTAATTACATCCTTTTATAAAATTATTGTATACTCGCGCGTAAATTTTCTTAATTTTTGTTCTACTCATGAATCTCTAGAGCACTATTTTGATAAATAAAATCATCTTTGCAACGGAAAAAACAACAACAAGCAACCACAAGCAACGTAAACAAACTTTGAGGTTAAGAAATAAACTTAACATGCCGTCACAGAGCTCTTAGTTCACGGAGTCCAACTGAAGATGGCTCTGTTTTTTTGTTGGCGCAGCAAATATCTGGTAAAAAAAAAAGTAGTCATACCACTATGAGCTGCCTACATGACGCAATGCTGTAGCAACACGTTGGCAACACTGGTCTCATTCAAGACGCATTTTCAAGCAGCGAACTTCATACTAAATTTAAGCGGTTTCGGTTTCAGTCCAACTACAAACTAAACCGAGCAGAAGTCAAAAGCGTAGCAGAGGAATTAGTAATAAATAATATCAGTATTTTTTAATAGTTTCAAAAAAGAGGATGTATCCGTATATATAATTAATTGAAATCGAAATTGTTGAAATCTTCTCCATTCTGCTCGTAATGGTTTTCCCTTCGTTTGGTAGAATCTGTTGGGGGAACTGACAGAAAATATGCATTCTTTCCGTGTGTCTCGACTCGAGCGGTGAATAAAAAGGAAGAGACGACTAAGGGTCTGTTTTAAATATTAACCGCAATGGGAGTGCTAAATTGTTACACAAAAAGACTTTCTTTTATGTGATTTAGGAAAAAAAAGTTTCTCAGATTCGTAGCGTATAACTATTTCAACGAGAATTGTGAATATTTTGTTGATAAGCAATTATAAATTTGAATTAGCGATACCATACGTCACTTACTGTTTCGTTTATTAAATGCGAATTTTTCAGTTCAATAAACTTGAAAGTTTATTGAATTAATTAAAGTTAGTTAAATTAGTTGTAGCCTAATTAATCTTGTTGCTATATAATTCGTCATGACGAAATTTACTCAATAGGGGCGCAACTTTTGTTTCTTTGAAGGAAGGATAATTGGAAAAATAATTTGTACCGATTGAAGCATTGAACATCCTAGAATATTATAATAATTGTTTTACGTTACATTTATTATTTTTTTTCATTCATGAACAATTAAAAGTAAAAAAGCAGCGATGTCCAAGTTATTGAGATTTCCAAGTCTGCCATGTACTAGTGATCGTGAGTCGTCCCAGTCTTCGTGGAAAATGTGAAGTTTTTTTGAAATCAGTTTTTAGCAATTTAGAGGTGTTTTTCAAGTGTTTTTTGTATTTTAACTGTACTATAATGAAATGACAGATTTATAATGAGTTCTATGTTGATTAAGACCTCCTAGATGAAATCCGCCGAAACATAACCTCAAAATCAAATCTCCTGGACTTCTTTTTCCAAGATAAAAAATTTTTAAATACGGTTTCTTGTAGAAGGTAAAAAGTGAAACAATTTATCCCAATGATTTTTTTTTGATAAAAAAAAAATTGTCAGAGTTGGAGAATTTTCAAAATTCAAAAATAAAAACGAAAATGAGAATTTTTAGCCAAACAACGCAAG
>WSXT02122778.1:0-10905 GCA_011762715.2 Neuroterus valhalla | reverse complement strand
GGAAATAATCAGAGAACACGATAACGAACAAACAAAAGATAAAAGTCAATACATGGTTTGGGTGGAGGGCTGGGGGGGGGTGTACTTGGGTTGGTGATGTCTAAAATTGGTAGCGTAGTTCATTGACGAAACCTAATAATAACGCACGACGTGCGTTGCGGGTTCGCGTACTGCGTAGTCGTAGTCCACAACGCGCGTATGAAAGTTTTACTTCAAAAATATTAAAGCACTTTATCTTTTTTAGCCAATCACGTTTCCCCTTTATTCAATCCGTACTGGTGTCCACCTCGTACTAGTTTCTTTAAGCATAACACAGCCACATAAAATAAATATCAATTTCAGCGTTCGGAGGTCAGACCATGTTAACTACATATTTTTGGGGTCGCAGAATTCGAATCTCAAGTCCGAAAAACCCCAGCACGTCAGATTTTCGACATAACCTCAAAAAGTCTTCAAACATACCCTGAAATAAAAAGTATAATGCTGGGCTAAGAGCCCGACCATGTATATTATTTGTTTTTGTGGGTCGCTGAATCCGAATCCAAAGTCTGAAAAACTCTATTGCATCAGGTTTTCGACATAACTTCAAAAAACCTCCACAGACACCTAAAAATGAGATTATAGCGAAACCTGACGTGATGGGGTAGAGTAGACTTCGGATCCGGTTTCAGCGACCCAAAAAACATATAATGTGGTCCGGCAATCAGCCCAGGATTACTTTTCAATTTAGGGTGTCTGTGAAGACTTTTTGAGGTTATATCAAAAACCTGGCGTGATTGTGTTTTGGGTAAAATGGACTTTGGATTCGGATTCAGCGACCCCAAAAACATATGATAAACATGTTTTGACCTCTGAACGCTAAAATCGATTCTTTTTGTGTGGCTTTGTAATTAATATATAAAACAATCAGGGTCAAGTCATCTACTGGATATTCAATTTTTTAACATTCAATTTTCTCGAATCTTAAATTGTTAATTCAGGTAAGAACATGAGTAAGATTCAAACTAGAATTCTTTGGATTTGTAAGACTAAAATTCCAAATTCTCTCATGTGTGAAATCAAAATGTTCGATCATAAAACTCAATTAGATTTTATTTTTTTATTTTTCAGGAGTGCCCGGAAGGGGTCGTCCACGAGGATTCGTTTAAGGACATCTACGCGAAATTTTTTCCACACGGAAGTAAGTTCATTGATTCGAAAATCCATTTTTTTATAATTAGTTAATGGCTTTGCCTCTGTCGGATTCTAGACTCCAGCATCTACGCCCATTACGTGTTCAAAGCTTTTGACGTGAACTGCAACGGCGCCATAAGCTTCAGGGTAACTACATGCATTTTAATATTCTCATTTTTCAAAGTATCTACATACTCGGAAGTAATTAGAATTTCACTACTATTTGAGAAAAATGCACAAGCACGATCGAAAACTTTCAGAAACCACAAATGCGAACTTCATCCCTTTCGAGTATGAATCCACTGGAGGAGAAATTAATATAATTCAACGATACTTTGTATAATTTTATAATTAAAAGTCGACGAGCAATTTGAAATTAAAACCACGAACACGATTGAATTTGATTAATTAGTTCTCTGTCGGAAGCACTGATTTCGTATTAATTTCCAACACGTGTTGAAAAACAACCGATTAGATTGGGAGAAAAATTTTGTTATCAGCGAGAGGATTTTTCTAGAAATAAAATAGATATGTTGAGACAGTTATTAATTTTTATGGATTTTTTCTATTGATAATGTGATTTATGTTGTAAAAAAAAGAATTAGAACGAATTTTTGAATAGAAAGTTTTTGCAAATTTTACATCTTTCAGGCCCATTTAGTTCTTATTTCATTTGAATGATGCAATTTCAATTATTCTATTTCCGCTAGGGCCCCAAAGGCCTGTTCTCAGTCGCATTAAAAATAAAAAATTATTTCACAGAAAATTGCACAAAATACATTTTCAAGCATTTCTCATAATTTCAACAAAAGATACATAATTTTCTTTAAATTATGAAGCCATCTTAATAATTCAAAAAGTATCTAAAATGCTCTGATAGAATATCTGAAGTCGCTTCTTGGAACAGATTTAGAAAACTTCAGCGAAATTTTAATTTTCAAATTTTCACTTATTTCTATGCCACTTAATACTTGATATGATATTACAGATACCTGATGGGAACTCGCATCATCTTTGGATTTTTTATGATTCTATTCCGGAATAACAGTTTAATTTTTACTTTTCGAGGCCTAGAAAAACAAGTTTTCGGCTTGAGAACCTCAAATTTTCAAATATTTGTCATATTGTTTGAAAAATTTCGAATTCTCAATTGCTTCAACATAAAATAGCAATTGTTCAGAAAGTAACTCTCTAATGAGGAAGTAAAAGTTATAAACATCTCTAGGTTGCAAATCCAACTGTTTTGTTGAATTTAGAGAATTTTGTTGAAAATTAATTATTTTCTTATAAATCTATTGTTACAGTTCAAACTTCATCTCTTTGGTTGACAATTTACCTTTTTCAAATGAAATTTTATCCATTTGGTTGAAAATTTATGTGTTTTTTTGCGAATTTTTCTCTTTTATTGATTTTTACTGTTTTCTAGCAAAATTTGAATCTTTTCGATTGGTATTCGATTGGAAATAGATTTATTTGGTTTAAAGTTCAGTTTTTTTGTTTACAATTCAACCAGTGGCAAATAGACTGCAAACTCGGTAAAAAATGGACTTTTTTGTTAAAAATTTAACTGTCCACCCAAAAACTTTTCTTCCTGGCTGAAAAATTCATCCACTGGGTTAAAAATTCAACTATTTTGTCAACTATGCAATTATTTTATTGGAAATACAAATATTCTGGTAAATTTATATTTCTTTGATAAAAATACAACTGTTTTGTTGAGAATATTGTTTTATTTTCGTGTAAAATTTATCTTTTACGCAAGAGGAGTCATTTAAACATTTTTCTTGAACATTCAACTGTCATCTAGAAAATCGTCTTTTCGGGATGAGCATTTCAGTATTGAGTTGAAAATTCATGTCCTTGTTTTTTTATTTAAGAATTCGACTTTTTGGTTGGAAATGAATCTTTGGAGGTTGGAAAGTCAACTTTCGGGGTAAAAATTCAATTATTTTTGAAAAATACATGCATATTCTTCAAAGTTTAGTTATTTTGTTAAAAGTTCAAATTTTTTGTTGAAAATTTGCCTCATCGAATGAAAACTTACCTCTTTTGTCGGAATAGTCATTTTTCTTGGTTAAAACTAAACTCTTCTGTTGATAATACAACAAGTTAGGTAAAGTTATCTTCATTTGTTCAAAATTTAACGGTTTCGTAAAAATTATTTTGATCGGTTTCAAAATTCATTTTTTAAGAAATAAAAGTCATCTGTTTGAAAACTCATGTTTCTTGGCTGTAAATAAAGTTTTTTTTCGAACGTTCAACTGTCTCCTAAAACAATGGTCTTCTCGGCTTGTAAATTAGGCTTTTTTGGTTTAATAACAGTGTGTTGCATCTAAAAATTCGACTAAATGGTTGGATTTGTCTCTTTGTATTTTGAAAATTTAAATAGACTGTTGAAAGCGTAATCATTGTTTTAATGAAGATTCAATCATTATGTTAAAATAATCTTCTTTGTTTAAGAAATGAGAGTTTGGTGAAAATGCAAGGGTCATCTTAGACATAGGTTTTTTTGGCTAGAAAGTTTAAATGTTTATGGGTAAATACTTTTTGTTTCGTTTGAAAATCTAACTGTTTGGTAGAAAATTTATTTTTCATGGTTGAAAACTCTACTTTTTTCTGAACAATTTGATCATTTTGTTGTAGATACAACAACTAATTTGGCAAAGTTATCTTCTTTTCTTTTTTGTTGAAAATTTAACTGTTTTGTAGAAAAAAAAACTTTTATCTGTTACAAAATTTATATTTCTTGGCTGTAAATAAATTTTAATTTTGACTTTTTTGTCAGGAATTGAATTGTTTTTATAACAATTAAACTATTTTGTGAAAGTTATTCTTTTTTGGTTGAGCTATATGCTATAGATTTGAAATTTGTGTGACCAATAATTAAGAAACTAACTGTTCGATTCAAAGACAGAAGAAACTATTGGAATCGTCTTCAAAATTTCTCCGTGCGCGATTTTTCGTTTTTTGAAGAAGTAATCTTTTGAATAATTAGAGCATTTTTAACGGTATGTGGCTATTAAAATTGAATAATTTGAATTTCAAACAATTTTAAATAAAACATTTGAATTTAAATTGCAATGTATCATAGCAGCAGCAGTTCATACGACTCACTAGAAAGAAAAAAAAATGTTCTCAACATTTTTTTTACTCTATTCAACATTTGCGTACTTGGGCATCAGACCATACATAAATTACAAACTTCTGCAAGTGATTAGAAAGAAACTATAAATCTCTTCTGGAAAATCTACCAATCATTAGAATATACTGCCGAATACCTTAAGGTGCCATTTTCTCGTTTTCCTAGTAACAATTTTTTAAACAAATAAATTGTTTTTTATTTTCGAAAAATAATCTATAGAGGTAAAGTAATCAACTTTACTTATATAGCCAATGAACCATTCGAGAATATAAGGTGTGAACTACAAAAATAAATCTTTCTGAGTCGATAAATAATTTTCCAAACATATCAACGCTCATCCGCCTTTAACCGTACACTGTAGTGCTGTTCCTGCTATAGATTCCAATTAAGTGTGATCAATAATTAAGAATCTAATAGTCTGACACTAAAAATATGAAAAATATTGAAATCATCTGCTCAATATCTCCGTGCACGATTCTTTCATTCTTTGAAAAAGATTTTTATTAAACAAATAAATTGTTTATAATTTTCAATAATCTATATAAGCAAAGTAATTTCCTTCACTTATAAAGCCAATAAATTGTTTGGAAGTTAGGTATGTGAACCACAAAATTAATTTCGTTGAGCCAAAGAATAATTGTTAAAACATAATTATCGCTCATCCGCCTTTATCCGTATACTATAGCGCTCTTCCCGCTATGGGTTCCAATTTTGTGTGATCAACAATAAATTAACAAACTAACAGTCCGATTAAAAACTAAGATCACCTCTAGAATCACTTCTCGAATTTCGTCCTACGTGATTTTTTATTCCTAGAAAAAAGTATTTTTTTCCTGATAGAGCGGTCGCGGGACCGCCGACAGAAGCTTTGCTCTTTCGCGTTAAAAGAAAAACATAAATTTGATTGTTATTTCATTCATCGATTGAGATAAAACAGCTATCGGCGATTAAGCTGCGTGAACATTAGCATTATTTGTTATTAGCACATGCTGATTTACGCCACTTTCAGACGAATGCCTCTACTCGCGCGCAACGTGTGATTCCGTGTTCAATACACACACGCGGCGCGTCGAGTGTGCGCCGTGTCCCTAGCAAGAGTGGGGACAGGCGAAAGGAGGAGAAATGTGATAACGGTAAGAGTCGCAGCGTGAACCGTCGCAGAGTGTACTGCATACATATACTACAACGGCCCCCAGAAAGGCAGGGAGAGAGGGGGTAGGGGGGAGCAAGAGTGGGGGGCTGCCCTGGTGCCATGCTATAGACATTTTGAGTCGCATTTTTCGTGACGCAGGCGGGGTGTTTCCGTTTTTCGCAATTAGGTGGCCTCGCTCAGAGTATATGTATACCCTCCCAAAAGAGGTTTGTTTAAAACAAGACTTTTTTTAAGAACTAAAAAATTGCGCTGGGAGATTTTCGGGTAACGATTCTAATGGTGATTTTAGTTTTCGTGTCGGACTGTTAGTTTGTTAATTATTGAATGCACAAAATTGAAATCCAGAGCAGGAATAGCGACAGTGAACAGTTGAAGGCGTACGAGCGATAAGGATGTTTGAAGAATTGTTTTTTGACTAAAAAAAATTCGTTTTTTAGTTCACACTTTTCATTCACAAATAGTTTATTTGCTTTATAGGGAAAGTGAATTACTACGTTAACATGAATGATTTAAAATTATAAACAATTTAGTACTTGACAAAAATTTTATTGCGAAAAACAAAAAATTAGATTTTGCAGATGAGGTTGATATTTTGTTTCTAATCACTTGCAGAAGTATGTAATTTATATGTGTCCTGATGACCTAGGACGCGAATGTTGAATGGAGTAAAAAAAAGTAGTTAAGAATTTTTTTTTTCTTCGAAGTGAACTGTATGGACTGTTGCTGTTATGGCACATCGCAATTCGTTATGGATAATAACATTTTTGTTGAAGAATGGAAAAAATGTCATAAACAATTTATTTGTTTCAATAATTAATTTTTCGAAAAAATAAAAAAGTCGCATGGATGTCTAAGGATGCCGATTCAACTGGTATATTGAAAACGATTCCAATGGTTCCTTCTGTCTTCGAATCGGACAATTTGTTTGTTAATTATGGATCACAAGAATTTCGGATCTAGCATACAGCAAACTTCAGGGTTTTGAAATTTTAGTTAAATATAGCCTGAAATTGATATCGCAGTTTATGGACAGTCTTCGACAAGATAATAATCGAGAAATTTGTTTCTGCATGAAAATCGTTTCTCCTCCAGACAAGGAAATAAAACGCGCGTGATTAGTGTAACCCTATTATAAAATACGATGTCGTATACGACGTATTTGCTGCCTATTAATATCATCCTTTGTTATGTAGACAACTATTTCATCTTTTGCTCATCATGAGATTCGATCTCGTCCTGGAAATAAACGTATAGTCATACGATTTTATAATTGCCTTCAAGTTTGCAATAAATTAAATATTTAGAGTAACTGAATTTTGGTAATGAAGAAAAACCTGCAAACCGTAAACGAAATTGTGAAGATCATCGTATACGTCTGTGTATTGGGAATTTAAAGTTGCGATGCGAGACCTGATGGCCATCTAGCGAACCAACCAACATGGCTGCCTATGGGATACACGCAGCATTGTTTACATGCATGTTGCACTCAAATAACGCGATAATAATTAATTTTGTGTCAGATTATTAAGTTAGAAGTACATAAGAAGTTTATTAAGTTAATATAAAACCTTAAAAATGGAAATTTCTGGAACCATAGAAAGGGAAACGATACTCGCAAAGGCAATGTGTGCTGTGTTGTCAATTACGACTCCTAAAAAATATAAACACTAATTTTTGTTTCCATAAAGTACCAAAATTTGACAGTGGTACTGTTACAGTGAAAAATCTTGTTGGAGAAAGCATTGTTGTTGATAAACGTTTCGAATGGTTGAAACGACTCAAGATTCAAGATCCTGATCAACAAATACTAATTCGCTCTCTGCATTTCAGCGTTGATGATTATGTATTTCCTGATTTGTTTTTTAAACAGGCATTAGGTGATTATTAAATAGAATCATTATCATAATCAATAAATAAAATCTGTGGTTGATTTACGGATATTCCTACACAAAGAAAATATGGCAATCCTATCTTCCCCTTTGTAAGTCGTTCCACACAGAATTATAAAACCAGAATTAATCGCTCTTTCACCTTCGATCATGTTTCTGGAAGAAAACGTTGCAACAGCATACTCACGCAATTCTTTTAGAGAGAGTAGCAACATTTTTGACACATTTAAATTGTACTTTACTTGAATAAATGTGTTAAGACTAATGCTAATTATATGCACGCCGAATTCCATAGGCAGCCATGTTTGTTTTGATACAGCAGCGCCTCTTTGCCCGCAGTGGATGTTTTCTTTGCCAATACAATCCCAAATAACGAATTCGTGTACCATGTCACATATGACGTCGTATTTTATAATCGGGCATGCTTGCTAAATGAATAATCAATATTAAATGATTTTTATCATGTTTCAGGACCTTTTAGTGACCCTATCTACGCTTTTGCGTGGAAGTGTTTATGAAAAATTAAGGTGGACATTTAAATTATACGATGTGAATGGAGATGGGTGTATAACAAGAAGTGAGCTTGGAGAGCTGGTTACAGCGGTTCATGAGTTAATGGGCCGAAGACACCAATTCGCAGCTGAAGATGATAAAAAATTACGGGATCAATTAGACAGAGCTTTCCGGAAGTTAGACCTCAATGAAGACGGTGTTATAACCATCGAGGAATTCATCGAAAGTTGTCTCAAAGTACGTGCATTTTTATAGTGAAAAATCAATGAGTCATTATTCATATCTCAACAACTCTAGAAATCTAATTTATAATTTATAGTCAAATATAGTCACTACACTGCGAGTTAATTTCTTCGGTTTCGAAAGACTTGGGAACTAATAGGGGTGTTCCAATTTTTATATCTTCATAGTTAGAAGGCCCAGTCAATTGATATCATCCAAAATAATTTGAGGTCAAACAAAATTTCGAAATGTTCTAAAATGGAAGCGATTCTAACAGGAAATATCGGACAATTTCCATTTTTCAAAGCCTTCACATTTTAAATTGTTTCATTCGGGAAGCTTGCGGCTTCAAAATGTACAATTTTGAATGCTTTTGTAACTTAAGTTTGCAGCATTTGTGAAAGAAAATATAAATACATTTTTTCAAATTGTTAAAATTATTTTTGTTGAAATACAATAAACAAATGCGTAATTGTTGAAGGCAATGCCGCTATAAAAAAGGGATGTTTTGAACCCCCACGTTATCAGGTATATAATTTTTCCATCTTTTTTCCAACGCTCTTAACGCTCGATTTTCAAATTTCTGAAGATTGCCATATTTTAAATTTATCAATTCAAAACTTTGTGTTCGAATTTGGAAAATTACAATTCTTCTCTCAATGCTCGTGTTTTGGATTTTATTTAATAACTTACTTGCGTTTCATGTCGGGCAACATCAAAAAAAGTTTCATTCCTATTGGAAGACTCTGTTTCATCTGAGTGGCTCAACCACAATCTCCCGATACTGATACGGGGATGCTTTTTTTTTATATACAAGTAATTAGTGAAATGAAAGGAAAGTCTTGGTCTTTTGGAGAAAGATAAGATTTAAAAAAAAAAAGGTTATTCTAATTCGACATTTTTTCAAATTGACCGTATTGCGGTAGAGATATTAAGATAAACTTTTTTTTACTGTTGTCTTACATGAAATACAGGTAATTGGTAGAATGAAATTTGAGAAGCAAGCTATTAGGGGAAAGCTAGAATTGAAGAAAGAAATTTATACATTTAGGCGTAGGTACTTTATTTTATTTCTATGAAATTTACTGTCGTAATTTGAAAATTTTTATTTCCATTCTTGCTTATGCACGTTGCAAATTTCAGTAACATTATTATTAACTTCAGGCCTGCCAGCAATTCGAGGAGAATTAAACAATTTGTAATTTATAACATTCAAAATTTAATAATTTTAAGTTAAGACTCTATAGATCATCTATAGTGAAGCGTTTGAAAATTAAAAGTCCTTATTTAAACAAATTCAGATCTAAATAGTCTTTGCTTTCTTTGATTGATAGAAAAATGCTTGAAATTCGTATAATTCCAATTTGATCACTTTCCATTAAAATGCATCACCAGCGTCAGTCAATGGATTTGTCGTTATTCAGGAAATTTTTGAAATAAATATATTAAAATCGGATCGTGCAAACGTTCGAATTATTTTAATTAAATTTGACATTTGGATATTCCTCTAATGGAATTATTATTCAATATCTAATTTAAATGAATTGAAATTCCGTTAAATTACATAAAATCCTAGAAATAAATGAGTCTTATTATTGAAGGTTAATTTTTTATTTCAAAAAAAATAATAATAATAATAATAAATAATAATAATATTGAAAGTGTGAAAAAAATATATCAATATCATTACTTATACCCTCATACATAATCTTCAGATATTGCGATGATTAGAAAAGAGACATAAACTTAACTTTAAGATTCTATGTGCTTAAAGTTTTGAACGTTCAAATGAACGAAATTCCTGCTGATATCCTTGTGGATTATAAATAAAGCCAAAATATTCATTTATTTCCATTGTAAATAGTAAATTACAAAAGAAACTTGAAATACATTAGTCAAAATAGTAGTTCGAGCAATATTTGGAGAATAAACAAAATTAAAAAAAAATATTTCGTTCATCTGAACGTTCAGAACTTCCAGGACATTCTGCAAATTTATTCCAACACTGAGAAACCTTGATTAGTATTTTTTGTTAAAAATCACCCTAGATTTCACTATCTGAACTGTGCAATGAGGGGCTAAAAGCATGTTTTAATAATATTTACAAATTTCAATAGTAACTCGTAGCTGCTGTCAGAATTATAAAATATGTCAGAATAAAAACTTGAACTATTGCATTTATTGTAAAAAACTTTTGAAGTATTTGTTAAACTCTGTAGTAAAACTGAAAGTCCGTACTACAGCCATTTACTAATTTAATAGGAGAGAATAGTAACTTTGTTTGATTATTAACTGCAGAAGATAACAGTATTGACAAACTGTTGTAAAATGATGCGCAGGGACTTTGCGCTTCAAATTACTAACTGGTTAGCAAAATGTGCTACACTCCGAATAGAAAAAAAAAAAGAAACTCACATATGCTGAACTTGAAACCGAATATATAAACATAGTTTCTTATTAATTTAGATTCGGAAGTGACAACAGTTGAGTTTATATATTCGTGTATTCTGAAAACATATATAATATTATTAAATTATAAGCAGGAATTGAAAAATAGGGTTAATAGAGAACGAAGCTGGCAGGAATCGAACACGCGTTTTCGGGGCAGCAGTCGGGCGATGTTGCATTTATCTACAGAACATTATGAGAGATGGGAATGAAAACATCCATTTGACCTCAATGATAGAAAGTTTTTTGAAAACAAAAAAATATGAATCCGTTGATCGGAGATCGACACACCTCGGATACACTCAGCTGCGCTCGGTCCATGGCTTGATGTATTCTGCTAAATCAGTTAGTAATTTTTGGAACCA